>LJIJ01002248.1:0-29374 GCA_001718145.1 Orchesella cincta
ATATTGATTCTAAACTTGATGCTAATATCCGTCACGTCAAAGCTCAAATACCACAATCACAATTCTCATCATTCCATAGCCTAAGGAAAATGAACGCTTCACTGATCACTCACAGTCCTACCTGCGGTTGGACAACAAAGTATTGAGAATGTGGAAATTTTGCTTGGATTTTATCTAACAAACTATGAAGACTGAAATAAATGGAGTTATTAATTTTCATTCCAGAACAAAGCTGATAAGTGAAATAGTCGATAGAAGTAATCGCTTAATGGAAATAGGATTGGATGTCTTTGATGTTTGCACAACCTATTATCATTTCTAGGCCAACTAAACTGAGCATGTTTAACACAAAGCCAAGCCTTCTTTCGAGATATCCAATGGTCAGATGAAGAAAGTGGCTGTTGTGTATTGCTTAGTCGTATAGGTCGACAAATATATTGTGTAGAAGTATAAATACTTTTAAGTATTGAATAGATCTAATATCTTACAGTTGTCATAAGATATGAGTTTGATAGCGGAATGGGTGGAGCTGAGTGGGTATAAGGAAATGAGGAGTGGATAACTGAACCACATTTGAAAGGCTTCATTTGTAGTGATTATTATAGCATAAACTGCTGTTGAATAAAATAGTTTAAAAGTGCAGGCTTGACATTTACAACTGGTCTATTGCTCTGTATTTGTTTTAACAGTACAGAAAATTTTTTGGCGAAGTAATAAAAGCACTTTCAAGGAAATAGATAGTCTCGGAGAGATACTGTGGAAATATCCACGCTGTTTATAGGGTGAGTTATGAAGACGGATTTGAGGATTGAGGAAGGTATGTTAAGAATATAACACAAAATAATGCATAATTAGAGCTAATAAAGTATCACTGTATCACAAATGATACACTGCTTGTGGACGACGCTTACCATGCCTAACTGCTTGCTTGTGTTTGTCAAGTCAGCAAAAGTTGGATATATTTGCTATGTGGCATCAATATATACAAAATTATCAGCTTATTTATATTACCGTCATGATTGAAGATAAGAATGCTCGAGTTTTTCTTGAATTGTCTAACTACCTTACTACTGCACTGAGCTTTATATAAAACTATCAGTATATATAAACTGACAGTAGTAAACTGCTCTGCTTTTGCTCAAAGCACTGCTTTACATTTCACGCCTTCAAATTACTCCTGACTATTCTCTAAAACACAGCAACGTCAAAATTTTGAAATGTATGAAATTCAAAAAACTTCTTGATTTGCTGCCAATTTGTTTATCTGTGTTTTCCATGTACTCCAAAGAAGAGTTTGCAGGGATATAGAAAAGTAAAAGTGATTGTTGTTGATGATGATAAAATTTAATTTTCAATCAAATCATAATTAAGTTAAATTGTAGTTCAGATGTATTTTTACACTACATTACGTTCACAGTAATTTTTACTGTGTACTTTTTAATGGTGTCAGGAACGCGCAAAAATGATTCCATTTAGCAACTGTGCAGTGTCAACAAGGGATCCAAGAGGCGTAAAGTTTCCCAGGACGACGAACCGTCCAAACGGAGCATTCCAAAATCTTTAACGTGCAGAGGTGTTGATATGCATGCAATAAAATGACGTTGAAGAGGAACTTGGTGGGAAGGATGAGAACTATTTACGAGAGCACGAATCTTTACTCGCATCAAACATATAAGAGCTAACCATGTTTTTCACGTGACAATGACGAGATGTTAGATTGAGAAACTCTTTGCTTTCAATGGTTGATCAAATTCTAATGTTCTGACTAGACTTGGGGGCTTCAACAAACTGAACGCAATGAGCTAACAGAAATTCATGGGAATATTCTTAGAATATCAAGCAAAATTGATGTAAAACTGAGAGTCAAATCCGTTCGAATCAAATTTATTCAATAATTACATTTTCTTGTTTCAAACAAACAAAGCAATGTGCAGCCATGAATGGGATGTTTGAGCTGCACCAAACACACAATTATCAGTCTACTAGATAACTGAGCATTGTTAACAAAATGAGGTATCCAGTCCCAAGCCTATTTTTCTAGATGCAGAAGATGGGCTGTTGTTGTATTGCATAGTCGTGAAGCCGACAATATATTTTTGTGAAGTAATAAAATGTAGTTTCAGAGAATAGATTTCTTGCAGATATTTTTTCAGCTATTACGGTTCATAATGGAGATGATTATGAAACGGGTGTAAAGAAAAATGCTGAATACATAAAAAGGGCATAATTTGAGTAAACGCTGAATTTACAATAGTACAAATGATGCTTGCATTACCATATCCCTGTTTGTTTTTGTCATATCAAAAAGTGGATTCATTGGTAGTGTAAAGTAACCCTCGATTAAAGATTTCCGTTTCCTACCTCAAACTTTTTGTCTCCGATTTTGCTGAAAAATTGGCAGGATTATAGATTTTTATGCGTAGATTACGAAATCTTCAATAAAATGAGATTTTTAACGATTTTGCATTTTTTGCATAACGAAAACAGCGGGAATTTTTGTATTCCCGCCGTTTTTTCCCTCTAGACGGCGCCACGATGATAAAAATCTCATTTTATTGCAGATTCGTAATCTACGCATAAAAATCTACAATCCTGCAAATTTTTAGCAAAATCGGAGACAAAAAGTTGAGGCAGGAAACGGAAATCTTTAATCGAGGGCTACTTTACATCATTCATTATTACAAAATCATCACTAATGATTATTACTCTCATGAGTGAAGATTGAATTGTCTTGAATTTTTCCAAGTAGCGCATAGCTACGTGCTTGTTTAGTTACTTGAGTTACGATTAGTACTACAAATATTTCTGCATAATACTTTGAGTATAATTTAAACTGACAGCAAAATGTTGCTGTTCTGCAGTTGCTCAAGATTCACTACTTTGCTTCCAGTTTCATTAATTTACATTATTCTTGACAATTTTATGACACGACAAAATCCAGGAATTATTTATTGGCTAAAAATAAGTTTTTTCTGTTGTGCATGTACTCCCAAAAAATGCGATGTAAGTCTTAACTGCAATCATACATATGAATTGTAAGTGAAATCTGTTTGAGAGCAATATCCAATCTTTATTTTCCTGTAACTGCAGCTTCAGTGTGATCTTCACTATACAACGTTTTCGGATTGGTATGAGGGTAAGCCTGTTCTAGCTCATAAGATTCAACATTTTGACACTCAACGACGAGAAAAAATTAGTTATATTGAGCACTTGATGTAAACCCAGTCCGTCAAGCAATGTCAATAACAGAGCTCCCATTAAATTTGAAAATTGACTGCAGGAGAAAGAAAACCGAGAATTCCTCAGTTAAATTTCTGATGGCGCCATGAGTGAAAGAAATTACTAACTAATTCCAATCATCAACAAAAGTACAGGGCACTGGAACTACAAGAAGGTATTACAACAACATATCCAAAGTACGCTTGAGAGAAAGATTTATGGAAGAAACAGTGAGTTTGAGAATGGCTTTCTTTTCGACTTCGTTGCTAAGATTTGGAAATGTAAAGACGAAAAGTCTTGCCGGATAAGAGTGGAGCAATCCGTTTAAGGCAAGCACACCGAGTTTTAGAAGCTATCAAGTCAATGTCATCCTGCAAACACAAAATGATCTTTTGTGTAGGTTTTTGATGGCAGACGATTGTCACCCTTTTTGTTGCTGGTAAACAGAGTTACTGAAATCATTTAAGATGGAGGGATCAATCATTATCACCGACGTAACCCGCAAGTTTGAACACTACTTTCTCTATCAATCTGTTATTGGCGGTGATGGCGGCGGCTGATGTGGTCTCCACCTTTGAGGAAATCACACTTTAACTTTCTCACTAGCTGCAGCATCCCCATCTCCACATTTCTCTTTACATGAAGCAATTTAGAGCAAGCCCATTTTTCTCTATTGACAACGACAGGGTTATAGGTTGATAAACTCGTTTATTTCAATAGTTGGGCAAAATATTCAAATTCAGACTAGACATTATGGTTCAACAAACTGAACGCAAATAAATGACAGAAATCGATAGGAATATTTTTTAAATTCAAGATCCGACTACAATCCTTCACAATTCAAATCTAAACCATAATCACATTTCTCATCGTCTATAGCCTTAGGGGAAATGAATGCTTCACTGATCACTCATAGTCCTATTTACGTTTGGAAGAGCAAGTATTGTCGATCGGGAAATTTACTTGGTTGTATTTCGTATTTTAAGTAAAGCCTTGATGAATGGAATGATTGGATTTCACTCCAAGCAAATGAGCAGAATAGGAAACACAGATCTTACAATGTAAACTGCAGTCATGAATGCTGGTGTTTCTATGTACTGCAACAATCACACAATTATCAATCTACAAATTAACTGCGCAGTGTTAACGAAGCAAGTCTCCATTCAGAAATCCCATAATTCAGATGCAGAAGATGGTTGTTGTACATTGCATAGTCGTGATGCCGGCAACAATTTTTTTTGTAAAGTAATGAATGTATATTCATAAGATAGAACCACAGACCCCAAAAACATTTGTCGTTATTAAATGAGTTATGAAGACGGATATGAGGAAAGAATATGAATATTAAAGGCCATAATATATGAGTAAATGCTTATACATAATAGTTCAAGTGACGCTGGGATTTCGACTACTTGCTTGTATTTCTCAAAACTATCTCAAAAGTGGATTTATTTTTATTTGAACATCATCATCATTTACAAACCTATCAGCTTATAATTAACCTGTACAATGGAGTGAAGTAGAGAAATCTAAGAAGTTGTCTTCTGTTTCCTGGGAACTGTCAAGTTGTAATATCGATATGCTGATATAATGAATAAAACGAGAATCATTTATTAGGGTATAAAGGTATAGTTGTAAAAGAAAAACAGAAAGACCAACTCCTAGATTGTCTCATCTTCACTCATGACGGTGATAATTATAAGCTGAATAGGTTTGTAAATGATGATGATGTTCAATAAAAAATAAATCCACCTTTTTGAGAATAGTTTGAGAAATACAAGCAAGTAGTCGGAAATTCAGCGTCACTTGAACTATTATGTGTAATAGGCATTTACTCATAATTTGGCCTTTAAAGTATATATTCAGTATCTTTCCGTCATATCCGTCTTACATAACTCATTGGTAACTAACGACAAACTGTTGTTTTGTCTGTGGATTCTATCTTATGATACCATTCAATTAACGTTACAATAAAAAAAATTGTTGCCCTTGCATCTAGACGACTTATGACAATAGGACAGGGATCTAACCTCGATCTTTCTGTAACATCTGGCGGAATTAATATGAAGAAGATTTTCTGAAAATGAGACATTGCTATCGTTAACAAGGCTAGCTGCCGTTTATAATTTGTAGATTGGATATAGAGGATTAGTTGCAGATACAAACACGGTTACTAGAGCATGGTGGTCATGACTGGCAGTTTACATTAAATTGTCAAGATCGTGCTGTTCCTTATATACTGCTCATTTGACTTGAGGCAATCCAATCATTTTATGATGCTATTTATCATTCGAAGGAATATATTTTATATGGAAGATGAGTAAAATACGTCAAAAATAAACAACCAAGTATTAAAAATGTATACACAACGATTCGACGAATAACTTGAGCTCTGTATGCCAAACGTTACAATAAGGACTATGAGTGATCAGTGGAAGCATTCATTTCCTAAGGCTATTACGACTTGAATTGAGCAAATTGTCGATTATATGGGAAAATTTTTAGATTCTGTAATTTTGGGAGGAAGGATTGTAGCCGTCGTGGGATAACATTGGGTTGAATTTTAATAAAAAATATTCAAACTTGAAGTCAAGTTTTTCGCGTGGGGATAATCAATTTATTAATAGCCGTTATTCAGCTTTGTTGTTGGAGATTAAGGGCACTACCTATGTTCTATGTTCTTGAATTTGGAAGATAACTATTTTGCCTAAGGGCTATCTGAAAATAAACGAGTAAAATATATATTCAAACGGATCTATACTACCCTGTGTTGTCAGTGAGTATTAGGAAATGGGCCTTGAGCTCTCAAATTTGGCTTAAATGTACAAAAGAGTATAGTTCGGACGATTGGGGACTGAGTATTATGAGATCAGTGTCAGATGGGAGAAAGTTTTGAAAAGTGTGATTTCCTTCCAATTAAGATGGAGGATATGACGCGAAATTATCACTTCTTCGATGTTCCGAATCCCGCCATCACCGAAGCCTAATAACAGATTGATAGAGAAAGTAGTGGCCTGTCAAACTTTGCGGGTTACGCACAACCTCGAGAGTCGATAATGGAAGGTGACATCACCCTCCATCCTTATATTGATTTCACGCTATTCTCTGTTACCTACAGCAACAAAAAGGGTGACAATCGTCCTGCCACATCACGAAAAACCTACACAAAAGAGGCGGAGGCAGGATGACATTGTACAATAGATTTAGAGCTTCTAAAACTCGGTGTGCTTGCCCGTGAGACACCATTTTGGATGGAATGCACTCCAAAAACTCTTTCATATCGGCGGTTACCTATTGTATAGAGATCTTTTAACAATATTCCGCGGGTATAGATCTGAAATGCACACACACAAGTCCACGATAGACAAGACAAGAGACCACGATTCTCCTGCCATACCTCACAATTAGCTTTTGTTTGCCTAACTCAAATAGGTTTACATCAGCCATGAAATCGTCTTTATCTATACTAACAAGGCCGTAGCTTTAATGGTAGTGTTGATTTTTGATAGAGTCAGCCTTCTTGTATGTAGTAACCAGTGCGCTGTGTCAAATTGTTGATTAGTTCAAGTAAAATAGAGGAGTGCCCTGTACTTTTGCGGCATGGTTGCGAATTATTAGTAATTTTCACTCATGGCGCCATCAGAAATTTAACTGAGGAATTCTCGGTTTTTCTTTCTCCTGCATCAATTTTCCAAATTTAATGGGAGCTCTGTTATTGACATTGCTTGACGGACTGGGTTTACATCAAGTGCTCAATATAACTAATTTTTTCTCGTCGTTGAGTGTCAAAATGTTGAATCTTATGAGCTAGAACAGGCTTACCCTCATACCAATCCGAAAACGTTGTATAGTGAAGATCACACTGAAGCTGCAGTTACAGGAAAATAAAGATTGGATATTGCTCTCAAACAGATTTCACTTACAATTCATATGTATGATTGCAGTTAAGACTTACATCGCATTTTTTGGGAGTACATGCACAACAGAAAAAACTTATTTTTAGCCAATAAAATAATCCTGGATTTTGTCGTGTCATAAAATTGTCAAGAATAATGTAAATTAATGAAACTGGAAGCAAAGTAGTGAATCTTGAGCAACTGCAGAACAGCAACATTTTGCTGTCAGTTTAAATTATACTCAAAGTATTATGCAGAAATATTTGTAGTACTAATCGTAACTCAAGTAACTAAACAAGCACGTAGCTATGCGCTACTTGGAAAAATTCAAGACAATTCAATCTTCACTCATGAGAGTAATAATCATTAGTTGATGATTTTGTATAATGACATGATGTAAAGTAGCCCTCGATTAAAGATTTCCGTTTCCTGCCTCAAACTTTTTGTCTCCGATTTTGCTAAAAATTTGCAGGATTGTAGATTTTTATGCGTAGATTACGAATCTGCAATAAAATGAGATTTTTATTCATCGTGGCGCCGCCTAGAGGGAAAAAACGGCGGGAATACAAAAATTCCCGCTGTTTCGTTATGCAAAAAATGCAAAAATCGTTAAAAATCTCATTTTATTGAAGATTCGTAATCTACGCATAAAAATCTATAATCCTGCAAATTTTCAGCAAAATCGGAGACAAAAAGTTTGAGGCAGGAAACGGAAATCTTTAATCGAGGGTTACTTTACACTACCAATGAATCCACTTTTTGATATGACAAAAACAAACAGGGATATGGTAATGCAAGCATCATTTGTACTATTGTAAATCAGCGTTTACTCAAATTATGCCCTTTTTATGTATTCAGCATTTTTCTTTACACCCGTTTCATAATCATCTCATTATGAACCGTAATAGCTGAAAAAATATCTGCAAGAAATCTATTCTCTGAAACTACATTTATTACTTCACAAAAATATATTTGTCGGCTTCACGACTATGCAATACACAACAGCCATCTTCTGCATCTAGAAAATAGGGCTTGGGACTGGATACCTCATTTGTTAACAATGCTCAGTTATCTAGTAGACTGATAATTGTGTGTTTGGTGCAGCTCAAACATCCCCATTCATGGTGCACATTGCTTTGTTTGTTTGAAAACAAGAAATGTAATTATGAATAAATTTGATTCGAACGGATTTGACTCTCAGTTTTACATCAATTTTGCTTGTATTCTAAGAATATTCCATGAATTTCTGTTAGCTCATTGCGTTCAGTTTGTTGAAGCCCCCAAGTCTAGTCAGAACATTAAGAATTTGATCAACCATTGAAAGCAAAGAGTTTCTCAATCTAACATCTCGTCATTGTCACGTGAAAAACATGGTTAGCTCTTATATGTTTGATGCGAGTAAAGATTCGTGCTCTCGTAAATAGTTCTCATCCTTCCCACCAAGTTCCTCTTCAACGTCATTTTATTGCATATCAACACCTCTGCACGTTAAAGATTTTGGAATGCTCCGTTTGGACGGTTCGTCCGTCCTTGGGAAACTTTACGCCTCTTGGATCCCTTGTTGACACTGCACAGTTGCTAAATGGAATCATTTTTGCGCGTTCCTGACACCATTAAAAAGTACACAGTAAAAATACTGTGAACGTAATGTAGTGTAAAAATACATCTGAACTACAATTTAACTTAATTATGATTTGATTGAAAATTAAATTTTATCATCATCAACAACAATCACTTTTACTTTTCTATATCCCTTGCAAACTCTTCTTTGGAGTACATGGAAAACACAGATAAACAAATTGGCAGCAAATCAAGAAGTTTTTTGAATTTCATACATTTCAAAATTTTGACGTTGCTGTGTTTTAGAGAATAGTCAGGAGTAATTTGAAGGGGTGAAATGTAAAGCAGTGCATTTTGAGCAAAAGCAGAGCAGTTGTTTACTACTGTCAGTTTATATATACTGATAGTTTTATATAAAGCTCAGTGCAGTAGTAAGTGTAGTTAGACAATTCAAGAAAACTCGAGCATTCTTATCTTCAATCATGACGGTAATATAAATAAGCTGATAATTTTGTATATATTGATGCACATAGCAAATATATCCACTTTCTGACATTGTTTGACAAACACAAGCAAGCAGTTAGGCATGTAAGCGTCGTCACAAGCAGTGTATCATTTTATACACGTATTTACTCTAATTATGCATTATTTTTGTATATTCAACATCCTTTCTCATATCCGTTTTCATAACTCACCATGAACCGTGATACCACAGTATCTCCAGACTATCTATTCCTTGAAAGTGCTTTTATTACTTCGCAAAAAATATTTTGTCGGTTACAAACAAATACAAGCAAGCAGTTTGTAATTCAAGCCTCACTTTAACTATTATAACAGCATTTACTCAAATGAAGCCCTTCAAATGTGTTCAGTATCCCTCCTCAGATCCACCTTCCTACCTCAACTCATTATGAACCGTGATATTGATCTATTCTCTAAAAGTATTTTTATTACTTCACACAAATATATTTGTCGACCTTACGACTAAGCAATACACAACAGCCACCTTCTTCATCTGGACCATTGGATATCTGAAAGAAGGCTTGCTTTGTAAACACTGCTCAGTTGGTTGGTAGAATGATAATAGTGTTTGGTGCAACTCAAACACCACCATTCATGTAAGCAGATTACTTCTATTCGATCTATTTCACTTATTCAGCTTTGTTTCTTGGAATGAAATTTAATAACTCCATTTATTCAGTCTTCATAGTTTGTTAGATAAAATCAAGCAAAATTTCCACATTCTCAATACTTTGTTGTCCAACCGCAGGTAGGACTGTGAGTGATCAGTGAAGCGTTCATTTTCCTTAGGCTATGGATGATGAGAATTGTGATTGTGGTTTAGACTTGAGCTTTGACGTGACGGATATTAGCATCAGTTTAGAATCAATATTATCTGGAATTAAAAGATATAGTCCAATCGAAATATTCAGATTGTCAAGAGTCCTCAAATTTTTTTGTTGAGACACCACAGCTTAACAGTGTAAATGCGTAATACTTCTCGTTCATCGACGAAACAATGACGCGATATTCTGATAGTTAAATGTCAGATGAAAAAACATTTATGTTCATGCATCTGGAAATAAATAGAATGGATGTAAAATAAACTAAAATTAATACTGAAACTGTGTTTTCAATCGATATTGAATGCTACTTACCTCAATGATGGAAGTCGCCAACTTGCGTTGATAGTTAGCATAACGGGTGTAAAGTTTACAGCGAACCTCAAGCTTACACTGAAGCTTTGAAGATGCAGACTCCTTCCTAATCTCAGACCATGGCATCCAATAGTATACTCAATTGTACTCAATTGTGTGTATTCAACACCAGCAAGGAAATTTTGTAAATGTCAAGTATTTATGGTTCATACTAGGTTTTTATTTCCAAATTAGGTCTCTTTTATTGTGATGCATATTTTAAGGTATTATTTAAATTTTGATTTCTATCATGATGTCCACAAAACTAATTAATTTTATTGGCGAAAGGAGTAATTCAGAGGCACAAAAGTATTTGCAACCATTTCGGTACTTTAACAAAGAATATCATTTATACATTACTACACTATTATCCTTTATTAATTGCCTACCAACAAAAACTGATGCTCTGTTCCTAACCCCACTTTCAAAATTTAGATTAACACTAAAACAACGTTGCATTTTGAACACGGAATTTAAACAGTTTTTGGGTGACAAACCACTTTATCAGCAAAATATTTTGCTGCGGTAACCATTAAGCGTAAGAAGGATAGAACCATTTCGTGATGACGAATTAAAACAAACCTTACCAAGTATTAAGCTAAAAAGTTGGCACATATTTGAAAATGTTTCTACCAATTCATAATTTTGTGCGTACATCTTCACTGGTACGTTCTCTCCACATTTTTATTAGCTGACTAAAATAAGTTCTCCCCTAAATCTACGATTATTTTCTGATTCCTGCAACAAACACTTAGATGTTATTTAGGTTACATACGTCAACTCCTTATTGACTTACTCAAACTAACGGTGCTAGAGATAGAAAATAGAAAGGTGATGCTCTCTCCATCACTTTTCCGTGACGATTGAAAATATGTTCATAAGTTGATAACAAGCTGTAGATAATTTATAACAGCAGAAAAACCTTTTTTTAATACACTTTCTGTTTGGCATTTACTGCCATTTTAAAAGCACAATAAGAAATAAATTGAAAATGCAAACAAAGTCGGACCAAATAAAAAGTGGTAATAACGGCCCACGCCACGTCATCCTGCAAAAGATTGTGACAGCACGTTGAATTACCATCTCATTCTGATTTATCCTTCAAAACCCGAAGTATTTCGGACCTGAGTAAGCAAAGAAAAGTTTCCAAAACAGCAAACAAAGCTTTCCATAAAAAGTAGTAGTGGTGTTTGCTGGATGACCTTGATTCGATGCCATCCAAGAAATATTGTAGTGCTTGTCTCAAAAGGGTTGCTGCGCTGTTGTCCAGTGAATCTCATTCTCACCACCAAGCTCCTCTTCAACGTCCAGGTTGTGAACTTCAAAACGAATTGCTGCAAGTTGTCGATAGAAACTGCTGCTCCTTTCAAACAACCCTTGATCCAGTGAAGCCAGCCGGATTTTCACAGCAGCAATTTGATCCGCAAGATTCTCAGATCTCACAGCCCGATTTATAGTTTCAAGCTCCCTTGCTGTGGCAATGCAGTAGGATGAAAAGCGGAAGAAGTGAAGCGTCTCCTATGCCGGAAACATGGAAAGGAATATCATCTGGAATAATTTATTTCCAGCTTTTGAAGCTTCGAGGTCGGGACTAAGTTTTGAAGCTTAAAGCGAAGCCTGGCTTCATCAGCCATCGGAGTTTCCTAGTTCACTTCCAATCTGAGTTTCTTCATAGACCCCGACATTTACTCATGAATTTCACACTGCTTCGAAGTTTCCAGCTCCAAGTTCAACAGATGATTAGAATAGGAAACTCAGCCAAATGTAAAAAACGCTACTTTTTCCGTCCACTTCCTCAGGTTCATATTTGTTGGGTTTGCTAAAATTTGAGTGTGATTTGCCAACCAAGGTGGAGATTTGGCAGCGGTGGAAACCTTGGAAGACCAACGTTTGGTTTCATTATCTGCTCAAGCAATCGCACATACTGGACTCGAAGAGTTTTCGAAGAGGTCAGACACCTGAGCAGAGTCAGCACAGGATTTACCCCAGGAAAATCACATCCTAGACCACACAAGTTGGTGAGGTAGCCACCAAATCTTGCCTGCCTGGTAACTCTATGTGAAGCATCTTGTCTCCTCTGTCCATGGATAGGGCAGCAAGATTGTGGTGCCCGGCAGTTAGATCTGCCTACCTAACTGAAACTGGTCAGTGCCTCTATGCGTCTTGCTTTGCTCATGCATGAGTTCACTCGAACAACATTGAAATCTCCGTTTTCTCTCTTGTCTTCTCATGAATCTAATTTCATACGCTTTACTTACAAATATTCCATTTAAAATGCATTCATGTGTGTTTCTTACTTTGGTATGTTCGGAATAATAAACCAATTGCCATCCATTTTTTATTAATTATTTATTATCCAGAGCTATTTTTCAGTTTGTTTTACTTACAATGAAACCAATCATTATTCCAAACCAATTAAACAAACCTTTTCCTTGCTCCAACTATTCTACAACCGTAAACAAAGCTAATTAACCCAGCTACTGCGGTAGATATCGTTTCAATAGAAAGATCAAAAATTAACAGAAGAAAGCAATATTGATACTTGTTAAACCCCTTCTTCACTACCACTGAAACTCAGACCTCCTCTGGTCGCCGAAAGAGGGAGACATCCCCATTAGGTTCGTAACCAGAACCGACAGAAACCAGTTTGAGGTTGGGACAAATGTTCCATATTCCTTGAGACTCAAGGAAGTGTTCCACAACCACCTCCTGTTTCTTCACACCCACTGCTTCCAATTTTCCTAAAATCTCAGTCCTCGCTCTGTTGGCAGTGGTTACGTCTCCATGCATTTCTTTTTTTAGATTTTTCTCCAGTTCATAACGTACAAATTGGTAGGGCACAAGACGAATTTCTGCGTGGCGTTGCTGGTAGTCCTTAATCCGTTTAAATACCATTGCTTCCAGATCAGCAAATATGTTTTTCATACCAACAATATACAGTTGTTCCGCGCTCACGGTGCGATTTTTGATTGCATGCGCTCTGCTGATGCAGAAAGATGGAAAGCGAAGGAAATGAAGCGTCTCCAACGCAGGAAACAAGGCCAGAAACACGGGGACAAATCTACAGATCATTGTGTAGGAGTCAGAGAAGTTGAGCCGGAAAACTGGTATAAAATAATGTATTTCTAGTCGTTTTAGGTTTAGTAGTGCACATTCAAAGATTGGAGGCAGAATGCCTTCAACATGAAGGCGATGCCTGGCTTCTAAGCCCATCAAGTCTCTCCACTCTATGTTCAATCTGAGTTTTTCAAGAGTATTCCGGATTTACTGATGAACTCAGTCATGATCAGCAAGTTGGGTGGGTTAATATCATCTGATCCGGTAACAGAGAGTTGTTGAAGCCGTGGAAGTTCACTTAGACGGAGAAAATCCTTGTCGGACACCATATATTCAGTTCCTTGAGATTTTGAAAGGCCAAGTCGGAAGTAGTCGCAATGTAAACTATTTTTTCCACTTCGGAGAGAATAGTAATACTGGAGACTTGCTGAAGTCCCACAGACAGATCCTTAACATTCATATCCAATTTCAAAAGTTGGTCAGCATACGATGCAATTAGCCAGACGTATAAAATGTTGTTTTTCGTCTTAACATGGCCAGGTCCAATCCCAACCCCTCTGCTGATGCCCCGAATTGCGTTTGATTTAATTAGCAAGGTGGAGAGATGCGGGAGAGACGGAGGAGCAGGGAGGACATCCATTCGTTTCATCATCTTAATGGGCAATTCCACATGCCGGAAACAAAGAACTTTCAGGGATGGCATCGTGCTGAGTAAAATAATTAGGGAATTTATTCCTGGAACAATCACATGTTGAAGCTCAAACGAAGTGAGGAAGCCTCCAAAACTTGACATGAAGTCTCTCATTGTCTGGAGATCAGCAGCGCCTCCTGGAAGTATTCGGCTACGATATCAGCGATCCATTTAATGTAAGGGAGTTGAACGGAAAAGGATTACGGTCAACCGGAAACATGGTGGGTGTTTCGGAAACGTGGTGCAAATTCCGCCACCCGTGGCGATAGATTTTCAATGCAGGAAAGACTTCACAGCCGCCAGAAATAATCCTTTGCTCCAGAATAGAGCCAATGATGTCACGCCACTGTGAGTTCACAAGACGGTACTTCAAACTGTTGTTTCTCGATTCATTCTGCGTGAGATGTTCCAAAATGATGGTCACCACCTGGAAAAAGTAGTTTGTCATTATCAATTATGGTTATAAACAACGGAAAATAACAAGGTTGATAACAAACGATAATGAAATAATGCATAAGAAAACTTACTTCAGGAGGAAGGTCTGCCATCGACTTCGTGTCATCCGGCTGCTCATCCAATTGCAGGTCCTTAACAGCTACAACAAGATCTTTCAGCTCCGACATCCTCAACGTCCTTCAAAACTCCAAGCTCGATTTCAATCCTAAATTGATAAAAAAATTAACTTAAAACAACTAAAAATTCCACTAGAAAACATGCAAAAACTTCATTTCGGCTTGGGTAATTAAAAAACCAAACCAGGATTGCAACTCACCAACAAATTTCCGACAACCTCTGTAAAAACGCCCTTGAAGCACCACAACTGGCAAAACTGATAGAAAACACGGAGATTTTTAACTGTTCACAGACAATGCGCAGGTATTTTGGAAGGATCACAGTTTCTTTGATGTAGCGTGTGCACCGAACCAACGAAAGTGTAATAGTGGCGGAAGAGAGAGCTGAAAAAGGGAGCATAGCCACCAAAAGTGCATAACCTTGGGATATGCATGACTATCGGTTGAGCCTAAGGTCGCAAACATGTGTCTCCTTCTTCCTCATCCAACAAGAAAAAGAATGGATAAGAATCTCGAAAGGTACACTCGTACCATTTTTTAGGATGAATGAACGGACACGACTAATTGGTTGATTGGCTTATCTCCACATTGCCCTGCGAAAGGACTCTCACGCTGAACTAGTCTTGTGCATTTTTGTCCGCATTTTCCTCGACTTAGCTTAAAAATCAGGATGGTATGTAGTTTGTATCTATTTTTGGGATTTGCAGGTGGAACTGCCACCAAAAATCTGTCCTTTTTTCTTTATCATTGGGAAAGAGAGGAGATTAGAGAGCTTAGTATGCTTTTCTCTATAAGTTGGAAGTGGACGTGGAGAGCATCTCCACAAGTAGATAGACAGAGCTTTCTGCTTGTAAAGGGAGCAGAAGCTCAACTTGACTTTGAGGATGAATGAAATGATTATTGGATTATACTTATCCTCTCGACTACTCCAGCCCACTGGATCCTTATGTTTGTGTAGTCTCTAGTCTTCATGCACATTTCTACCATCCATTTCAGTTGGAAAATGTAATTATGCAGAAGGAACACATTTTTGTATGTTTTGAGGAAGTAGAAGGGGCAAGGTCCTCTACTATATTTTGTGAATAAGTGGAGCTATTTCTATAATAAGTTATCAACGTATTCTCGTTTCAGTCTAGTTTCAATGCAATCGTATTGCATTGTGTAGTTATAACCAGAGGAAACTCAGGTGTAATTGAAACCGAGGTGGATGTAGCTTTGATGTTCTCGTGAAACCAAATGCGTGCTTTACTTTAGATTGTATGATATGAAAAGGGGGGATGAAATGGAATCCCGTTCAAGTTGTCACTGGAACTCTTTCAGATGCGCATGAATGCAGCGGAAGTTTAGTTGAAGGTGTGGATGACCTTCTGTTCAAGTTGGAGATGAGGCTCTTTAACTATTGGTGGCAATGCTTCTGTGAAATTGGAGGTATTGATCTTCGATTTTTGTTCGAAACGACGAGACTGAACTCAACGATTAGGATATAGTGTTATTTATCTCGAATGGGAGAAGGTCTATCTGGTTGTGGCTGAGTGGTGGTTGTGGTGCAATAAGACATTATTTGGCATGGAGAGAAAGAGGAGGACCTGCTGGCTAAAGTTGAGTTGTGTTTGGAGGAGGATACTGTTCACCAGAACCTTCAGGTGGAAACTGGGGTGGAGGCAGAGATGGCACGTGTTATAATGGTATGTGGGCAGCCCGTTTAAAACCCGGTTTTAATGGGCCCAGCCCACCTTCCCTTTGGTGGGTTTTATGGGTAAAAACGGGTAAATACATAAAAAAGTATAAACCAATGCAAAATCATAGGATATTGCATTGTTTCCCTTTCCTTATGTTCCATTTATCTGTTTAATGTTACTTTTTCCATTGCCTGATAATCAATTAGCAGTACCCGTCCTAGCACAAGTACGGCCTGGCAATGGCCAGTGGTACGGCTGGCTTAAAAACCGTTGTTTATTAAAGTATTGCCTTAATACATGCAACCAACAAACATTTTACTTGTTAGAAGTACAATTTGATTGACAGTGTCAAGTAGAGAAAGAATGACATTTTCTTCATTCTTTTTAAACTGACCCAGCTACAGATACAGGTTCATTATTCACCTCGGCACAAAATTTTAGGTCATAACCATTGTCTTAGTTTGGTAGTTGAGGTGGAGTACAGAATGCATGTGATGCGTTGTCAAAACTATCATGAAGAACTGCATAATTCTCATTTTTATAAAATTCATGAAAATTGATGCAATTTCTTGTAATTTTTGTATGCCTTGGTTAGTTGCTGATTGATCACCACCTCGATTGCACAAGCTGAATCATATCTCTTCAAGTCGTTAAGCTGATGACGTGGGGTGAGGGACAGTATTCATTTATTCCTAGCAAAAGCGACCCCGATAAAAGCTCGCTCATTTCTTCGTGCATATAAACCACAGCTCATACTCAACTACGGGGGTCCAGAATCTTTTTTTTACCCAGGGCACGCAAATTTTTTAAAATCGGTAAAAAACCCGGTTTTTCTTTGGGAGCCCTAGAAAACCCGGTTTTTATGATAAATTATGAAGAAAAAATCTATGGCAAAAAATTTTTTCGGCCCTTCGGGCCGATAGATCCCGGATTTCCAATTTTTTACGCCGGAAAACCCGGGCACGCCGTGCCCGGCAATCAAACGATTCTGGACCCCCGCTCAACTATTGCTTTTGCTCCTCTAGAAAGTACACTCAGATTGAGTTACTTTGGGATAACGCCAAAGCCAGCTAGACTGCTTCATATTGTCATCCTCAAATTTTTCTAACAAGGTAGATATCAAATAAGGAAAGATTCGACTGCTATCAACTGATGATGATGACGACTTCCTTTGTAAAAGTCATGTATTCATGCTTCCTACTAGGTCGTACAACGCAAATGCTCATAATGATGAATGCGTGGTACGAGACATAAAAATTCACCTTGCTTTGCTTCCTCTTTCGCAGAACAAATGGATTTTTTCACAGCAGAAAGTACCTAAAAAGTCTATCTGGTCGCAGTAGGGATTAATACCAAAATACCACAATACCAGTTCGTCTCACAAACAAAGAACCCCAATCGGATTAGCGTTGGTACCGTTGCTGTCAGCACAAGTACTCAAAAGCATAAAAGCAAGAAAGCTCATCCAGCCACAGTCACAATTCTTCAGACTTCCTCTTGTATAAGTTGCGTTTAGTTTTTGTCTCGTTTATTTTCCTTTTTCAACTCAGCCATTCCTTGTGTCAACGCTAAAAAATATAATTATTCTTTTTTTTTTACTAAAATTTAACACAAGTGTGTGACCTTGCAAGAAATGGCAACTGCAAAAGTGCAACAGGTTTTTTCGGAGGAGGCATTTCGACAAAAATTTAAAAGTGTCAACTCGATATTAGAAGAATTTAATGGTCGACTTGAGAGTTCCCTAGCGAATCTAGCGTATTATACGCATGATCAAATCCAGATAGATTTGCTTGAACTAGGAGTAATGCGAAATTCCATTCGTAAGGAATTTCGTGAGCTAGAATCTTTTAAACCTCCAGTGACAGGAGATAAGCGGACTGAGAAATTGTGGAAAAAGTATCAGGCCGTGACAAAACTGCATAACGAGTTAGAAGAAAAGTCTTTAAACGAAGGCGAGAACAACAACCCATATGGGCCCTGCAGTCCAGCTCAGATCCAATTGTTCAAGGATATTGTGGAAGCGGAGGCCCGCGTCATGCTTGAACATCCACAAACCTTAGAAAACATGGCCCGTTTAACGCACTACATTGCTGGTTGCAGAGTATCATTTTGGAGAAGGCGAATTTCGGAGCGAAACCCTTCATGGGCCGAAGCAAGGTGTAAAAAACTTTCGGTTACCTTTGTAAATCGAAAGAATCACGCGCAGGTTATTAATGATATTGTCGGGATTTTGGAAGGTGTGGGAATTTCGGCTGAACTAGTCCATTTGTACGAAATATTGGCAGGCTATCTTTCAGCTGGAAAGTTCCACAGTGATGGGTATGTTGGAAATATTATATGGAGTATTAAATAAGGTATTGGAGGTTTTAATAGAAAAATTTATCTCTCTCCATTTCAGATGGAAGGAGGCATTACCGGAACAACTCGCTCTGTTGGATCCCTTGCATAGAAAGGAATATGAGGGGTATATTTCTGAGTGAGAAACGGAGAAAGATTTGTTCGGATTTGGAATATATTAGGAAAACGGTTGAATAATAGTTTCTTTTCATGTAAGATATGATGTGTGAGAATATAATTTTTAAAATGGTGTGAAATTGTCAAAGTATTACTAATTTTTATTTAATATTTGAATGCTATGAAATTTACTTAAATAAAAGCTGCTATGAATTTAATAAACTAATCCACTTGCTAAGCCATTGCTACACTTCTGCACTTCATTGGTTTTTCTTCAGTATGCGATAAATTTTGCCACAAAAGTTGCATTTAAAGAGTTTTTCTCTCGTGTGTTGTCTCAAGTCTGACTTCACAAGTCTGAAAAAGAAAGGATGCATAAATATTGAAAGAAAAGAGTTGTACATACTCTCTCAAAACAAAATGGACTTTATGCAAATAAAAGTGGTGGGGAGATAGGAAAGTTGCATGGAGTTGAAGTCCATTTTACTAGACCTTGTTAACAACTGGCTCAAACATGGTGGTTGTGGTGCCATAATGCTTGAAAGCCACTACAGGGGAGCTTCTGCGTATTTTTCCGTCATATCTATGAGTGATGTCGGAAGAGCCGCGATCACTCTTGGATATCATCTCTAAGGCTTTCTTTCCCTCTTGAATCTCGGGAGGAGGAGCTCCTCCAACCTGCTTTTACTAAAATGGCTCTACTTCTAGAAAGTCATGTGGTTTTTTATCATCAGACTTGGATTCCATACGAAGAGGGGGAAACCTATTGGGAGGATCTCAAGACGACAAAGCAACAGGGATGGCTTAAGCGTCCGTTTCCAGGAGGTTTTTCTAAAAGCTCTGAACTAACTACTGCTTCTCCACCAAAAGATACAAAATATTGTAATTTATGCAGTTTTGTTCGGGTTTTCATGGAAATAAAGATGGATTAAAATTTTTAAACTGAGCTAGCTACAAAAACAGGTTTACTTATCGCCTTGGAAGAAACATTTGGATCATAAACCTTGCTATAGTTTGGTGGTTGAGGTGGAGGACAGAATTTAAGTGGTAAGCTTGTCAAACTATCACGAAAACCTTCATCGTCTCTCATTTTTATAAAATGCATGAAATTTTATGCATTTCCGGTAATTTTTGTAGACTCTTTATTGCTGATTCAGTACCCCTTAAAATCTCAACCTGAGTCCTATCTGTTTAAGTCGTGATGCTGACGTGGGTTGAGGCGAAAAAATTGTTCCCGAAGAGCAAGTTGGATTCCTTTCACATATTTTTCTCAGCCGCACTGCCATCCGAGTAGAGTCTCTCACAAAAATACACACAGGTAAATGGGAGACGAGTCTGTATTCATTTCAAGCAAAAGTGACCCCGAGTAGAGCTTGCATTTTTTTATGTATTGACGTTCACATAAACCCAAACACAGACTCCACTGTGGGTATCTGAGTTGCTCTCTGTGCATTACCGGTGGCTAGTATCTCCACCTCGGAACAAGTTGTGCTTGGACCGTACTGCAGGACACTCATGAAAATTCAACAATCTGATCATGATCAGTGTGATCCACCATGAGAATGGACCGGAGGATTCCATACCAAAAAGGGAAACCTATAAAGCCAGAGCAAAATGGATGGTGAAGGATTTAGCTTTTGTAAAAATAATCGTTCGACCTCGAGCGGCTCAAAAAGTCAATGCACTGCCACTTTTAATGTCTCGTTGAATGACAAAGGAATATATCGCTCCATCTCAATGTTATAGAAAAAATCGTGGAAGGTCGTTGAAGAACGGTCCAACGTTCAAATATAAATATTCATGACAATTTTCACTATTGAATGAGCATCAGCTCCGTTATTTGAACAGAATCATGTGCCACCAACTTGTACAGCTAAGTATTGCATCATCCATCCACCTACTTCACTTTGCTCAGTTTGTTCTGTTCAGCAAACTGTTCAGTTTGCTCCCTTCTTCATGTATTGAGGTCAAAACAAAACTAAGCTCAGACTCTACTTGAGGCTATCTGCTCTGTTTAGAAGTACAGCTAATCATTGAACAGTTCACTACCTAATTCGATTATGACAGTAGTTAACTACACCACAATAGCTAGCTAAGCTTAGTGCCCAAGGTGGCAACTTTGTCCACCTCCACCGTCCCTTTTTGGAGTGTTCACGATACGTAATTTATAGGGAACACCACCTCAACTTTCTTTTCTCTTGCAACCCATGTAGAAAGTTGGAGGAGACAATTTGGTCATGTTGAGCACACTCTCTTCCGAAGTGAGGCTGGCTCACCATCATCTCCACCTCGGTCCAAATCGTATAGCACTTCTGGCACCTTTCTGCTGCTTGCCAGACGAGAACCAACTTCAAGAAAGATCAAACACGTCCACTCCAACCTCCACCTCTAATTATGATTGATGAGTACGACCGACAAAAAATATGGATGAGAGTTGATTTTGAGGTGAAATGAGGGGGGATGAAGTAAAGCATATAGATAAAATGCTCGAAGACACAAGACAAAGTTAACTTAAAAAGCGTGCTATTTTTTTAAAGAGATAAAATTGTAACGCACAATTTTTGTCCCCACTCATTTTTATGATGGAAGATACTGGTAGCGTCTGTCACTACCGATGAGATTTCCATTGCAGGAGCTGGTTCCAGGGTTTCCATTTATCAGTAGCGGCAGTTTCTTCTTCAGCTTGTCCGGCAAAGATTGTTAGACTAGTTGCGTTGGCACTGGTCTCCCATCCCCCTCCATATAAATGTAATGCAGGTTCGAAATGTTTTACTTGCAAGCTTTCAATTCTGAGAATTATTATGAATTTTTGAATTGTAATTAAGCACTTTTTGATAATCAATAGAAATTTATTAACCAAACTGAACAAGACAAAGTCGTGACTGCGATAAATATTTTTGAATAGCCTGATAAACATATACAATGTACCTATATAATGTGTAGCAAAAGCGCTGTGACGTAAGCAAAAGTCAACACTTTGGATTCGTAATTGTACCTATGTTATTTTAAAGACCAGAATGATGGTATTGTCATTATTATTGTAGTTTCACAGTCAATGATATGTTTTTCCATATTTCTTATTATAAATTTGATTATTAAGAAGTTGGTATTCGTTTATCCCCAGCAAAAGCGACCCCGATCAAAGCTCGCTTGTTTTTTCATGCATTTAGCAGCATGTAAACCACAGCTCAAACTCAACTATCGTTTTGCTCTGCTCAAGAGTAAACTTTCAGCTAGACAGCTTCATGCTTTGCTAGCTTGTGTCTCCTAGTTTGCTATCGGAGCTATATATGCTTATGCTGTTACGACAGCACTTAAATGATGATGATGATTTCCTTTTTCTATATCCTCTACGAAGGAGTTAGATATAAAACTAAATAGCAAGCGCTTGAGGAATTTGTCGCCAATGATTCAGCCCGAAATGACCTGTTCGACGACCTGCGAGATTCTTTGCAAGTTCTTCAACATTTTCGACCGCTCCAGATCCAAGACAACAGGCACCGGAATGGGTTGATAAGGAGAGTAAACCGTTCTGGACAAGCGTCGTTCGGGATTTCCAGATGGAGGAGAACTATTAGAATTGGATGATGAAGTGGTTGACGGAGGTGGGGAGCCCTTCCAGCAGTTTGTAACAGTTCCAGAGAAGTTTAACATACTCATTCCGATAACGTAATGTTTCCAGCTACTGCTGCAACTTGTCCAGGTAGATGGATTCTAGGCCCGAAAGAATTCCTGATATGGATGAGAGCATCCTAAAAATGCATTTCCGGCAGCATGATTGCACTGCCCAGGTGTACCAAAGAGAGCTGCCATGGAACTGAACACGACAAAGTGCTCAAGGTTCAGCTCTTTGGTTAGCAGATTAAGGGTCTCGTTCACTTTGCTACTGAAAGTGGATGAGAGCTTTGTCCGGTCCAGGTTTTGGATGAGGGTGTCAGCAATGATGCTAGCCGCATGCATCAAAACCTTCAGAGGCGCAAGGTTCGTCCCTCCAATGCTTTGAAACAGCTTCTTGCCAAAGTTGGTCACGCCAAGGAAACCGGGATGATGTTTGCTTCGTTGGAGTTCATCTCGTTTATCTTGTTTTGAGTGGAGTGGCTTGGTGGACGACGGCTGGCGAGGATCATGTGCTTTGCTCCTTTCTCAATCATCCACTTACAAACTTCAAACCCAATTCCTCCCAGCTCCCCTTTTATCAAGTAGGTGCGGCCCTCATTGAACATGGAGGTATAGACCTTAATTTTTCCATCTTCCTGCTTAAATTCTGGCATGACGCAGACAACCTTTCCAATATGTTTCGCCTTCTGCATGTAATGTAGCCCACTTTGTTTCTCCTGTAGAATTGGTCAAAGCTCTTCCAATCTATGCCAAATCCTTTTAGATGGAGTTCACCTAGAGTATTTCCCATTCTGTCTCAGTCTTCTTTTTCTCACTCTGCTACTCTCAGTTTTTTGCTACCGCGTGGCAAGCTAACCTTTGAACTCTCATTCAACCTTCTGCTTTGCTCGCACCTGCTAGCTAACAATGCCTTTTATAAACAACGCTGCACTGCTAGATGCTAATGTTAGTTGACTTTGCCTATGTTCATTTGTAATCGTAGTATTTCTTAAATACTCAGTTTAAGCAAATTGTTTTATATTAAAAAGATTGTGAACACAAAAAGTATTTTAGTAGTAACAAACGGAGCTGAGCAAATGGAGCATAGCCCATCAAAAGAGCATAAACCTTGGGATTTGCATGATTAGCTGTTGAGCTTCCTGCCACCAAAAGTTTATCTTGATCTTCCACATTCAGAAAGAAAAGGATGGAGGAAGAAAGAAGAACTCGTCGTGTACATTCTTGTCTGCCTTTTCCTCCAGTTGCCTTGTATGAAATGATATTTATGTAGTTTGTATCTATTTGTTGGATTTGCATGTAGAACTGTTACCAAAAATCTGTCCTTTGTTCATCTTCGGGATAGAGAAGCAAACACAGTTCACTTTGCTTTTTGTCTATAAGTTGGAAGTCGATGCGTAGAGCATCTCCACAAGAAGACAGAGAGAGCTCTCTGCTTGAAACGTGAGCAGAAGCTCAATTTGACTTTGAGGATGAATGAAATGATTAGTGGATTATGCTTATCCTCTCCACTACTTCAGGTCGCTTGCATCCCCGTGTGTGAGTTGTCTCTAGTTGTCATTCAAATTCCTACCTTACATTTGAGTTGAGAAATGTGATGAAATGAGACATAGAAACCCCTATAATGTGAAGACGTTAGTCTTGGCCTGAGTTCCATTCTAATGCTTCTAACTTTTGGGGTAATCCCTTGCCCTCTCTCAGATCCAACTCGAGCAGTCGCAGTCAATAAAAAGTACCTAAAAGCACAGCATCAGAAGCTAAATGCACAGCATCAGAAGTACCTAACACATTATCATTATTCTGGTCTGTCAGGTTTGTGCGTGTATCTCTCCTCATTCCGTAAAGCAAACTACACGCGAGAAAACGATAAATCTTGTAATTTTTTTGTGTCAACGTTGAAGACTTTGATATTTGCCAGTGCATTGCTTGTGGACGGTTAATAATCTCGGTGTGTTTTAGCAGTTGTGCCAGTTGTGGTGCTTCAAGGGAGTTTTTACAGAGGTTGTTGGACGTAAAACAAAAAGTTGTTGGTGAGTTGCAATCCTGTGTTTGTTTTATTGTTATATTTTAAGTACGCAAGCCGAATTGAAGTTTTTGCATGTTTTCTAGTTGAATTTTCAGTTGGTTTACGTTAATTTATGTTGTTTTATCAATTTAGAATTGAAAGTGAGCTTGGAGTTTTGGTGAATGTCGAGGATGTCGGAGCTAGAAGATTTGGTTGTACCTGTTGAGGACCTGAAATTGGATGGGCAACAGGATGACACAAAGTCCATGGAAGATCTTCCTCCTGAAGCAAGTTTCTTGTGGTTTATTTCATAACTATTTGTTATTTTGCCACGTTTAGACCATAATTGATAATGACAAATTACTTTTTCCAGGTGGTGAACATCATTTTGGAACATCTGACGCATAATAAATCGAGAAAATCCATTTTGAAATACCGTCTTGTGAACTCCCAGTGGCGTGACATCATTGGCTCTATTCTGGAGCAAAGGATTATTTCTGGCGGCTGTGAAGTCTTTCCTGCATTAAAAAATCTATCGCCACGGGTGGCGGAATTTGCACCACGTTTCCGAAACACCCACCATGTTTCCGGTTGACCGTAATCCTTTTCCGTTCAACTCCCTTACATTAAATGGATCGGCTGATGATCGTAGTCCCGAATACTTCCAGGAGGCCGCTGCTGATCTCCAGACAATGAGAGACTTCATGTCAAGTTTTGGAGGCTTCCTCACTTCGTTTGAGCTTCAACATGTGATTGTTCCAGGAATAAATTCTCTGATTATTCTACTTAGCTCCATGACATCCCTGAAAGTTCTTTGTTTCCGGCATGTGGAATTGCCCATTAAATGATGAAACGAATGGATGTCCTCCCGCTCCTCCAGCTCTAACGAATCTCTCCACCTTGCTAATTAAATCAGACGCAATTCGGGGCATCAGCACAGGGGTTGTGATTGGACCTGGCCATGTTAAGACGAAAAACAACATTTTATACGTCTGGCTCATTGCATCGTATGCTGACCAACTTTTGAAATTGGAAATGAATATTAGGGACCTGTCTGTGGGACTTCAGCCAAGTCTCCAGTATTACTATTCTCCAGAGTGGAAAAATAGTTTCATTGCGACCACTTCCGACTTGGCATTTCAAAATCTCAAGGAACTGAATTATGGTGTCCTGACAAGGATTTTCTCCGTCTAAGTGAGCTTCCACGGCTTCAACACTCTCTGTTACCGGATCAGATGATATTAACCCACCCAACTTGCTGATCATGACTGAGTTCATCAGTAAATCCCGGAATACTCTTGAAAACTCAGATTGAATATAGAGTGGAGAGACTTGATGGGCTTAGAAGCCAGGCATCGCCTTCATGTTGAAGGCATTCTGCCTCCAATCTTTGAATGTGCACTACTAAACTAAAACGACTGGAAATACATTTTTTATACCAATTTTCCGGCTCAACTTCTCTGACTCCTACACAATGATCTGTAGATTTGTCCCCGTGTTTCTGGCCTTGTTTCCAGCGTTGGAGACGCTTCATTTCCTTCGCTTTCCATCTTTCTGCATCAGCAGAGCTGCAATTATAAACCGCACCGTGAGCGCTGACCAACCGCGTATTGTTGCTATGAAAAACATATTTGCTGATCTGGAAGCAATGGTATTTAAATGGATTAAGGACTACCAGCTAAGCCACGCAGAAATTCGTCTTGTGCCCTACCAATTTACACGTTATGAACTGGAGAAAAACTAAAAAAAGAAATGCATGGAGCCGTAACCACTGTCAACGACTGAGGACTGAGATTTTAGGAAAATTGGAAGCAATGGGTGTGAAGAAACAGGATGTGGTTGTGGAACACTTCCTTGAGTCTCAAGGAATATGGAACATTTGTCCCAACCTCAAACTGGTTTCTGTCGGTTCTGGTTACGAACCTAATGGGGATGTCTCCCTCATTCGGCGACCAGAGGAGGTCTGAGTTTCAGTGTATTGAAGAAGGGGTTTAACAAGTATCTATATTTCTTTCTTCTGTTAATTTTTGATCTTTCTATGAAACGATATCTACCGCTGTAGCTGGGTTAATTAGTTTTGTTTACGGTTGTAGAATAGTTGGAGCTAGGAAAAGGTTTGTTTCATTGGTTTGGAATAATGATTGGTTTCGTTGTAAGTAAACAAACTGAAAAATAACTCTGGATAATAAATAATAAATTAATAATAAAAAATGGATGGCAATTGGTTTATTATTCCGAACATACCAAAGTAAGATACACACATGAATGCATTTTAAATGGAATATTTGTAAGTAAAGCATATGAAAATTAGATTCATGAGAAAACCGAGGAAACGGGGACGCTTTTTAATGTTGTTCAGAGTGAACTCATGCATGTGCAAGGCAAGACGCATAGAGCACTGACTAGTTGCAGTTAGGTAGGCAGATCTAACTGCCGGGCACCAGAATCTTGCCCTCTTCATGGACGGGAGAGGAAAAGATGCTGCACATAGAGATCCAGGTAGGCAAGATTTGTGCTACCTCGCCAACTTGGTGGTCTAGGATGTGATTTTCCTGGGGTAAATCCTGTGCTGACTCTGCTCAGGTGTCTGACCTCTTTGAAAACTCTTCGAGTCCAGTATGTGCGATTGCTTGAGCAGATAATGAAACCAAACGTTGGTCTTCCAAGGTTTCCACCGCTGCCAAATCTCCACCTTGGTTGGCAAATCACACTCAAATTTAGCGAACCACAAACATGAAACCTGAGGAAGTGGAAGGAAAAAGTACGTTTTTACATTTGCGTGAGTTTCCTATGCTAATCATCTGTTGAACTTGGAGCTGGAAACTTCGAAGCAGCTACCGGCACTTCAGTGTGAAATTCATGAGTAAATGTCGGTCTATGAAGAAACTCAGATTGGAAGTGAACTAGGAAACTCCGATGGCTGATGAAAGCCAGGCTTTCCATGTTTCCGCGTATGAGACGCTTCATTCTTCCGCTTTTCCATCCTACTTGCATTTCCACAGCAAGGGAGCTTGAAACTATAAATCGCCCATATTATCCAAACGCAGAAGATGTATGTTATATATTGCAAGTCGTGAAGCCGCAAAGATTTTTAACTACTAATGTACTTTCAAGGAATAGATGTAACTTCGTTGACAAGAGTTCAGTGATGACATGAGTTATGAAACATAGTGACGCTTGCAATCCACTACTTACTTGTATTTCTCAACTAATATAGAAGTGAATATATTTGCATTGACATTCATCATATACAAAATCATTAAAAATAAGCACACCTTCCTGAGTAAGCTGACAGTTAGTCGTTCTTATATTTTCTGAGTAGCCATTTACTCAATGCCTCCTTTATTCTTTAACTATACAAGAGTTATATGCTTAAGGAGCTAGGGAGGCTTAAAAACATTATTCTGTGCAGTTTAACCAGAGCAGTTAAAAACTTTTAACAGCCTGTATATTAATATTGCTTAAGGTTTCACACAAATTATCCACACCACTTTTTTTCGTGGCTGAACACCACACTCGTTCTCTATCCCATTTCGTAAACTTTAGTCACATTCCCATTCGTATAGTCACTACCATTCATATTCCATTTTACGGTGTGTTTTAGACACACTTACTGAAAAAAGATTGGAAAGTACGTTAACAGCCAAACTGAATGGTTTGTTTTTACAGCTAATCGTCAAACTACACATTTCTAAATTAAACCTTGCGTTGCCTCTTGGTGAAAGAAAATAGGTAGCAAAAGTATGCGTGCCATGCTGCGTGCCATTGCTGCTACTTGCGCATAAGTATATTGCGGCTGTGTTTTTATCATATTATCATATATCACATTACCTCACCATCGCCCAACTTTTTTCTTACTTAGTTTTAAGCATAAATATATTTCCGTAAAGAGCTCTGTCTGAAAATGAATGCCCATCGAAACTGAAAGGAAACACAATAGACGCATCCATTATCATCATCATGATTCTTGTAATCTGTGGGGATAGCAAAGCGGAATTGATCTTCTCAAAAAAGAAGCGCACAAAGACAAGCACAACAGTCAAACAACTGAATAAAGCATCCACTATCCAGCTAGAAAAGACGAGGACGATAGTATGATGATGATGAGTATAATGCTTTGAAGAGTGAGAGCTTGATGTCTGCATGAAATACACACAAAGGAAAAGCTACTATTGGCGTGAATGCATGATACACACTACCAATGCATGATACCAAATCAAGGTTAGATAAACATAGCTACTTACGGTTTTGCAACATTTTACCTGCAAGCAAGGAGACTGGCCATTTTCCAAAGTAACCTATATGAAAGAATGTTACTAAATTCGAATTTCTCTCTAATTGTACTCTCCCTGTCATTTTTTTAAACATATGAAACATATCAATAGGGAACGCCGTTTTTTGCTTTACTTTTACAGTGTCTCCTAATGATTTGGCTAGTTTGTATGTTCCGCGATGACCGTAACCCTGTATCTCGTAGTCTTGTCGACCAACAGAAAGCAACAATTTAGTGTGAAGCTACTAAAAGCAAGAATCCCGAGAGCTTGGGTTTCTAATTCATTGTGAAAAAATCAGGATTTAATTCCAAATCTCTTTCGCCACCGTATTGCTTGATATTGTTGTTGTATTGCGTAGTCGTGATGCCGACCATTAATCTGCATGAAATCATAAAAGTACTTTGAGAGAATAGATCCCGCGGCTGCCTGATTTCCCACCAGGTTCATAATGAGATGAGTTAGGACGGACGGATATCGGAAAATAGGTATAGCAAAATAAACATCTATTAATTATCACCTCCCCTGAGTAATGGAAAATCTGAGTTTGTCTAAAATTCTTACTTCTTTTAACTAACCTTAAGGATCTTACATTAAACCGGCATTAGCATGCACAAAACAGAACATAAGAAAACAACTGGTCGCCTTTATTTCAAAG
>LJIJ01002249.1:0-29372 GCA_001718145.1 Orchesella cincta
TTGTATATGTTTACAAAAACCCAGGTTTATGCAAAGTGTACCAGCATGAAATTAATACTGGTGATGCTAAGCCAGTGTCTACTACTTTGCGTGCCATGTCGCCAGGCAAAAGAGCCATCTTTGACCAAGCATTTGCTGACTTACTCAAATATGACATTATTGAGCCGAGTCGAAGCCCTTGGTCTGCGAATGCGTTTATTGTTCCTAAACGCGATGGTGGCTTAAGACCAGTCATAGACTACAAGCCATTAAATAAGGTAACTTTACCGGACGCATATCCAATTCCCCGAATTGATGATATGATTGCTCTTCTTGGCCCATGCAAATACTTCACTCTGTTTGATTTAGCACAAGGCTATTTCCAAATAGAAATGAAAGAGAGCGACAAGCTAAAGACAGCTTTCCTTTCGCATAATGGTTTGTACCATTACAAACGAATGCCAATGGGATTAATGGGTGCTCCTGGCACGTTTCAAAGAGCAGTTGATAAGATTTTGGCTGATCTTAAATTCGTATGCGTTACTGTTTATTTCGATGACATATGTGTGTTTAGCAAAACATATGAAGATCACTTAATACATATTGAGCAGGTGCTGGAACGCATCGCTCAAGCAGGTTTTACCATACATCCAGGTAAAGTGCAGCTATGCAGAAACCGCTTTAAATATTTAGGCTTCATTATTGAGCCTCAATTTGCATGCCTGACCCGAAAAGGTTAGATGTTTGAGAGAATACCCTCAACCTTCAAAGCCAAAAGAAATACAACGTTTTCTTGGGTTTGTTGGTTTTTACCGACGCTTCATTCCGGATTTTGCAACTCATTCCAGGCCATTGACTGCCCTGCTGAAAAAAGGCATTAAGTTTCAATGGAATGAGAATGCGCAAAAGGGTTTTGATGCATTAAAAACGTCCCTTTCTGAATATACGTTGCTCTATCTCCCTGATATGAGCCGTGAATTTATTATTCAGACCGATGCTTCTGACTTTTCCCTTGGTGCAATACTGCAGCAAGAGGTGGACGGCATTCGTCATCCAGTGTGGTTTGCGAGTCGTACTCTGCGCCCAGCAGAAACGCGTTACTCCACCACTCAAAAAGAAATTCTAGCCGTTTTATGGGCTATAGAGCGATTTCGAGGCTACATTGAGTATAGCCATTTCAAAATAGAGACTGATCACCAAGCGATCAGTTGGCTAAATAAGCTGAAAGACCCAACCGGGCGCTTAGCCCGCTGGTTCATGAAACTTCAAATGTATGACTTTGAAGTATGCTACAGAAGAGGGACGAGCAAAGAGATGAAGGGTCCTGATGCTTTAAGCAGAATTGAGCACATTTTGTACTCCCAAGATACCTCATTTACCATTGAGCGTAATGAGATGATAAAAGCTCAGGATAATGACCCATTCCTTGCTTCCATTAAAAATATCATTCAGTCCAGCTCGAATGAAAATAATGAGCAAGATGCAACTGTGACTAATGAAGTCAAAAAATGCATGCTAACTGATGATAACATGTTAATGAGATACGTTGGGTGTAAGAACAAGTTGTGGGAAGACGAGCGCTTCCACTGGAGATTATATGTACCATGTTCCTTACAGACAAAAGTAATTTCCATTTTTCACGCTGACTCTCTCTCAGCTCATTTGGGAATACGCAAAACATTTTGCAAGCTTGAAGAAAGAGTATTCTGGAAATCAATGAGGCGAGATGTGCAAACATTCATACGGCATTGTACCACATGCCAAGAATCTAAAGCTGCTAAGCTTCCACCAGCTCCAGCCACTAGCTTTAGTTCTGAGTGCCCCTGGGATTTAGTCACGGTCGACTTAATGGGGCCTTACACTAAAGGTGCTTTGCAAAGTACTTTGTTATAGTAGATTACTTTACTCGCTGGGTAGAGCTTTTTCCTCTGCGGTCAACAAGGGCAGAGATGATTATTGAAAAGCTGTGGCAGGTGTGTTGTAAGTGGGGTGTGTTTCGTTGTATTTTATCCGACAACGGCACCCAGTTCACAGCAAAGATTTATGTAGATTGGTGTAAGTCTCTTGGCATTACTCCATTTTACATTTCTGCTTATCATCCCAAGCAAACATGACTGAAAGGTACAACCAAACAGTCAAAAGTATGATAATTAGCACGATTACCCATTGCAAGCAATGGGATAAACATATTCCAGAGCTAGCTTTTGCTCTGAGAACAAGTGTGAACGAATCCACTGGGTTCACCCCAGTTTATGCCAATCTGGGAAGAGAGTTGAGAACACCGTTCGACAACCTCATGCAATTAGCATTATCCTCCTTTACAAATGTGAAGGAAATCGGACAAAGATTAGCTGTTGTGCATAATATTGTCCACGAGAATAGTGAAGATAGCAAGGCAAAGTATTTAAAATACTATAATGCCAAAGCAAAACCACGAGCGTATAAAGTCGGAGACTTGGTCTGGTTACGGACTCATTTCCTCTCAGACGCTAGCCGTGGAATCACAGCCTCCTTGCTGAAGAAACGTGAAGGACCTTTTAAGGTAACTGAAAAAGTTTCTACTACCAATAATATTTATAATATTGAGGCTGTTTGTGATGGTGCTAAAGTGTATAAAGTACACATTAATGAGCTGAGCCCGTATTTCCAGCCTATAACCAAAGCTGACGATGTCGACTCAGCCAAACAACCAAAGACCGCGATCCAGGAGGAGGCAACCATGGATTCCTCCATTCAGTTTCCCCTGGATGCTCAACCAGATGATGGAGCCGCTAATGAGGTTCCAGAGGCAGTCCAAGAAGCAAAAGTCGCCACAGGCTCTTGCTCGCATTCAGCGGCGTACTGCTAAGCACCGATCTGGAGAGGTACGAGTGAACCAAACACCTGCAGCTGATATCCCGTCTGTCGCCGGCTCATCCCACTCGGTACCAGAGCCCATGGACACAAGCGTTGCTGTACCCTCCTCATCAAAGAAAACACCCATTCCTTCCAAGAAAGTTATTCTCTTGAAAGATGCTCAAACCCAAACTCACCCTGCGATTCCTGTTACATTTCCAGATCCCCGGAAAGTAGTAATGGATGAGGAAGCTCAATTGCGTATAAAGAAACGCTCTGAGCAAGCCAAAGCTGAGTTGGAGAAGCGTAAAATTGCATACGCTGAAAAATTAAAATGTAAATACGCAAGGGAGAAGCAGCCGGAAGCTTTGGCATTCCCGAGGCTGCTAAATCTTCCAAACGGAAGGTTAATTTTCGCCCTATTTCTGGGGCAATGAAAAAATTCCGGAGAAATCTCTTGCCTCCCCGGAATCTCCAAGTGCTGCTGTTATCAATCGGTTTGATAAGATGGTCATCAACAAGCCTGCTGCTGCTGAAGACAAGTTTGCTGATCGACCCGCTACCCCTACACCTATCAACCGTCAACCCGGAGGATGCTCTTCTTGAGTCCGATTCAGAAGACAAGTAGTGACAGTGCACTTTAATCAAAAATTTACTTAATTTCATTTCGTACAATACTATATTATTGTAAAATTATTCAGTTCAATTCAAAATTTGTCAAGTGCTAGTTAAGATTCATACACCAACTTTGTACTTGTTGATGTAAAGGTTATGATATGTGTTTTGGATTAATAAATCCATGAATTTGATTAATCCACTTTTAGGGAGAAAGAGTTGTCACGAATAGTTTTGAGTATTCGTGTGTCCCTGCATATTATGCAGAAGATCATTGCGATGAGGATGACTTTTCCCTCATTATTCATGAAAATGTAGTGATCCACATTTTTACCATATTTCACATTCACGGATCATGCGTGAATGTATGTATACATTGAGTTAGATGACCGTTCGCGAGTATAAAAGCCGCAACGAACGCACCTTCACCTCAGTGTTATTTCCATTGTTGTGTACTCTACATAGCTGAGTTCTTGTAGAAGATTTCTGAGAGTTGACTCTGTCCTTTCAAAGTTTTCACAGAAACTTATATTGACTTTCGCTGAGATTAACCTTGGCAGATTCCTGAGCTATTGTTTTCCACTTCACAGTGACGTACAATAGCTCCCAACTCAAACTCCGATGAAATGGATGTTTATTTGTAAACCAAAAACACTTTGTGTTTCGCATATTATTTATTTTGTATGTAATCATACTTTCATACGCTTTTCCATCAATATTCATAAACTGAACATCTTGCCGATCGTAATTCATTCATAGTCTATGGCTATATGGTAAAAGAACCTGAAATCTTCTTATTTGTTGGAAATTGCATACTCCACAATTCAATCCATTACCAATTCGGTAAACAGTAAATATATAATTATGAACGATCGTTCATAATATTTTTGCTTTTCAAATTCGAGATAAAAAATTCTTAACTTCACCCACCTGTTATTGTTAGGTCAGACACAATATAAACAATTTCATAAATAACAATATCATAAACACGTTATAATAGTTTCCTTTAATCAAAATTAATTGAAAAGTGGTTTGTTTTAGTGGTATAGTGGCCATTTATTTTCACCCAGCTGCTTCTAAAGTATAAAACAGCATGCGTATTTTACTAACAATTTTTACTAATATATCTTTCAACCCGGTCCCTGTAAAATCATTTTTCTTTAATATTTATTTGAAATCTTCACTCAAACTTCTATTCCTTACATCAAAAAGTGCAATGAAATGTTTGTTATTTTCTTATAAAAAACTTTAAGCACTAAATTTCGGAGCCTTAAAAAACGTTTGGTTGAATAAAACTCAATACCTATCCAAATTGCTGACACTCCTTCTCACCGTATGATTGACGCTTACAGCATTGTAATAACTATTCAATTATATTTGTGTAGCTTAGAGAAGTTTTTAATTCACACTGTTTTAAAAAATATGAAAAGATTACGATTAGGTTAGTCACGCAGTTGAAACCAAGCATATTTAATAATTCAGTAACACACTGAGGTAGCGTTTAACAGGCGTCTGCAAAATTCTTTGTCTTAAGCGGCGACTACTGCAAAAACACTTTTGTGCTATAGCTGCCCTATCTAAACTAAGCGTTAAGACTTGGTTTAACTGTATGGCAACTAAATTTTAGAAAATTAAAAGTAATCAGTTAAACTGGTAGTTTCTCATTTACTGTATGGTGTAGGAAGGTATTTTTAAAGAATATTAGTCTAATATTCTATTTATATTTATTTGTGCGCATAAAATTTGAAAGGTATTCTCAAAGCATATGGGAAGCTTATCCTACATTACCTACTGACATTCAGGCCCGCAGCACTAGGGGGACAGGGAGGGACACTGTCCCCAGATTTTTGGCAAGCCAATAAAAACTTGCAGTTTTACCCAAAAAACCGTGTATATTTCTAGTTTTGGTAACTTGCGAGTCACATATTCGCGTAAATTTTCATTTAACCCCGTCTTTAAATTCAAAATAAGCAATCTTGAGCTTCTTCAGGGGCTGTAACGTTTCAGAAAATGCCTTAAATTCCCAATTAATTGAAAAAGTTTCCAATTCCTAATTCCAGAATTGTAAAAAACTGCTTAAAGTTTTCGCACCAGTTGCCTAAATGGGGTGGTTTGGTAGTTTTTTAGTTTATGTTTGCTGGTTTTTAAGTTTTGCAATACAAAAAAGAGTACATGTTTTTTATTGGGGCCAAAATATTTCACGTTGTCCCTCCAGTTTCAAAACCGCGGTTGCGGGTCTGTGACATTAACTAGTTTTATGCACTACAAATGACCATGTTATGTTATAACTACTTACCTACTTGAATAGAACGTTATATATGGACTTATTTACCAAATACTTTTAACAAAATCCAAACCACCAAAAGCTATTAAATGAATTTGTTTGTAAAAACATCCAGTATTAACTGTAAGAACTTGTACTTTTATGATTGGAAAATGTCTGTTAATAGCATCCATATCAAACCATTGAACCAACTATACATATACTTATGATACACGACTGTATCTCAAGTTGTTTGAAGTCAACTATGAAATAAAGATTAATAATTTAACAAAAATAAATTCAGTTGTGTTTAATTACTTTTAAATATATAAAATACAACTAATTCCATTGCCCCACTAGTGTTATCGTTGGCCGATAAGTAAAGCTCTAAAAAAGCCAACAGTAAGTCCCCTTATAAATTTAAGAACAGACAGCCTTCTAATTACATAATGTTTTCCGTGATGAATTGTAATAGGAGTGGACGACTTTCGAAACTTGGCCATCAGTTTTCTATCATACTTATCATTCCAGTCATGATACTTCCAACTAAGAAGTACTTTGTCTGTATGATAGTACAAATATCCACCGAATGCCAGTAAAATAGTCCAATAAAACGTAAAACAAACCGAACAAAACCCAAGAAATAGAGCCGTCAGTGTGCTCATACTTTGCAAGTAAACATTCTGCATGTAGCAGCTAAGCACGATGAATTTCGAGATCACAACTTGTTGAGGAATAATAAAAGGGCCAGCAATGTGACAAGCTATAATATTAAGTAGCTGCACAGCCCTATAAAGCTTAATTAGTGTGGTTGGACTTCTTACGGAATCCAAAGTTTTATACTTTTTCCTACCCATTCGAAACTCCGCTGTGACCAGAAGCATAAGCATGCAAAAATAGTATTAAATGTTTGTAACAAGAAGACCTGCAGTGATGTAGGCTGATGTGGAGAGGTAGATGTAAATCAGTGTTAAAATTAGGCGAACTGGCAAGACAAAGAGGTTTTCTGGAATAACGCTGCTCAGAAAAATTGGTAATCTTGGGAAAAATATGATTACAATTGTGGTGGCAAACAGGAGGCCTAAAGCTCCTACTAATATGAAGAAGCCTCCTAAATCAACGAGAAAATTTGTCAGGTTTTTGTCAGGGTTGAAGTTGAACCTTAAACATTTCAAAAATATAAATTTAAACCTCATTTTGAGCTTGTTGTAATATTCAAGAACAACTTACGCTGCATGTGTTTAAAGAAGATCCTAAACCGATTAACAAGGCTTGTAAAGTCTCCACATATAATGTATAGAGTATAAAAGGTAAACTAAATAGGAACAGCACCATTGATGAAATGTAGGTTAAGTTAAATAAATCCAGATCTTTTTTGAACCAATAAAATACTGCCTGAGAAATGGCAGTTAGAGCCCAAATCGCATAGAAAAAACCAGTGATTTCAAAGTTCCTGGAGGTAGATTTGCGTGTCCAAATAAAGGCGTCCATTTTGGCTTTACAGAAGGGTAGACTTCCAATATGTTTGCCCCAGTTTACAAGCATTTCAAAAATTAGTTCGCTTCTTGTGCTAAACATTTTGTCAAAAAATGTGTATAACTTTTTGAGTTTGAGTTTCAAACCTTGATATTTAATGGAATTTCACGTTCAAATTAAAACTTTCCAATGAAATTTAGTCGGACATATTTTTCAATTTATTTCTAGCCAGTCCTTTAGATTGGTTTTTAAATTGGCATTTAAGTTGGCAATCATTTAGTAACTAACTTTTCCTCATGTATTATTTTTGATTGCCAATAAACAGCGCTCTTGATAAGCCAACGAAAAGCTCCTTATAAATTTTAGGACCGACAACCTCCCAATAATTTATCGATTACCCTGATGTATTAAGCAATTTCAAGTCGGTTGTTGTTCATGTCTTTGTGATTTAGAGTCATAAGCTCAGGAATTTGAACCAATGTTGAGAGTGTCCCAGAAGAATGCTGCTGCAAAATTTGTTTAAACGAGAAATTTTTTTTAAAACTCTATTTCCTTTTTGAATTAGGAAAATAGTTAAACATTTTGAAATTTCAATATGCAATAAAATCTCCGATTGCATTTTGGTCACAAATGTTTCATGCATTTTAAAAGTTTAGTTATGGAATTGCCGATTGCCAGAACAAAAATCCAATTAAATTTCCTTGTTGCATTTTAGAAACCGCATATTTGAATTGATTTGTTTCATTAGGAACTTACTTCAGATAACAGGAGTTTTGTTCTTGAATTGATTTTGTTTGCGGATTGATATACAAAATCGGGAACCATTGAATTAATGCATACTAAACCATACATAAGTCCTTTATAAACACATGTGATTTTCTGTAATATTTTAGTTGCAAAAACCGTTTTAATCCTGAATTATTATCAATCGCTGATTCGCTTATCAGTAGGTGTAAATTTACAGCAAAGTTCATCCGTTCATTTAAAGTTAAAAGATATATTTATTTGTAAGTAATACCATGTATAACGTTGTTATCAAATATTTTCAATAATTGAGAAATATTATATAAAAATCGGTTGCCACTTTGCTAACTACACAATTATAAGATTTTTGTTAAATATAAGATTCAATATCAGCAGGTTATACTCCCACAATCGCAACTTCCGCAGTCACAGCTTTCCCGCAGTCACCCATCACATAGACCCGAAATCGCAAATCCCCACACGTCCGCCATAGTCTACCCGAGAATTCGGACGGCAGTCAACTCGGCATCACCGACACAGTCCGAGCTGCACCAGGAGGCACACAAGCCATGATCGTGACCTCCAAAATTCCAAAAGTTAAATGGGAAGTAGCAACTATTTGAACTGTAACTGGTGGAATGGGAGCAGCATCCTGAACAACAGGAATCTTTCCCATTGTTCTTCTCTTCTAGTTCAGAATTTTTATCAAATCCATCATGTTGAAAATCGGTTGAGGTTCTTGAAATGAATTTCGGTTGTTCCGTTGAGTTGAAGAATCGTGAAATTCTCCAGCGGATATATTTTTTGACGAAACTAAAGTGATGGGATCCATTATGCGTATGTTCTTCTGTTCAAGGGAAAAATTATTCTGAACTTTTTATGTGGATTGTGTTGAAAGTAATATGCAAATAATGACCATAGTTATCCTGCTTTTCATATGAATTGTGCGTTATGCGATGACGCTCGAATAACAGCTAAATGACGCGGGATTATCAGTAAAATGATGATGCTGTCTGTTATCAGCTGGCGATAAGACTGACTCAACAAATGAGTGTACGGTAATATCGTCATTTCATGGCACGAAAGCTAAGTTTTCAGTGAATGTGGCTTTATGAGAGACTGGATGACCAAGGTTTTATCTAGAGATAAATAGGCAACCAAAGCAAACACTACATAAAAATTTCTCTACGTAAAAACGTGTTCCGTTTGTATTGCCCCATGTGTAACGAAAGTATTGAAGATTTGTTTTACCATTGAGGACAAAGTATTTGATGACTATAATTATATATATGGAAAAGAAATTCAATGAGTAAAAAACTCATATTCACATTATTATATTAGGTGAAGTGTCAACGTTAATATTGCAGTAAAATACAAAAGGTTGCGTGTAAAACAACCGCGCTTGTGGTTATCAGTTCTGTGATAGCAAATAATTGTACGGTAATGCTTGTAATTTGTATGAGGAAAAAGATGAAAATGAAATTAAATGCCAATTTCAAAAAAGGATTTTTTATAGCTTAAACCTAGTTTGAACTACCAGCAAAAATACTTATCAATAAATCAATACCCCTCAACATTCTACCCAGCAATTTTCTCACCTCGTCAAAAACTGCCTTGGTGATTACCTCACCTCATCCACAGTGACAGCCTCGATATACTCAATAATCGGAGGAACTATTGGAATAAAAACAACCAAAATAAAAATTAACGGCGCTGCACTCAACATTCCCAGGAAGTTTGATAAGTGCAAACCACAACCCAAGAAACACAAGCAGCGCCCCCACATGATGAAGTGAAATGAGAACCGAGCCATTTATATCATTTATGCGCACATTAAAAACCTGCTGAATTCTGTACATTTTAATCACCTCCGTTTCGTCTAGAACTCCAAAACTCCTGGTTGTACTTTGGTAGCGTGCAGTTGCCTTGGGGAACCTGGGGCGTCTTGAGAATCGTCACATTCTCAGGAGTTAGACAGAAAACGCAGGTATTCGTCAACATCAGGTAGCTGAACGCAAAGTAGACCGTGTTGAAAACGCTTGGAAACTAACTTTGGAAATTACCGTCATCACCAAAAGCAAGAATGGGAGGAACCTCAGACGCACAGAGATAAAGGTGCTCACTACAGCAGTAGTTATGATGATCCATTCCCCTGGTAAAATATTCCGTTTTTGTGTCCCGCTCAGCTGTCCATTTTTCTAGCGGATGAATTCTAAAACAAAAGCATTACATTCAGGAATGTGATAAAAATTTATACCATTTTATTTTTACTTACCTTCAATCCATTTTGAATAGACGAAAGCTTGGTTTACATAAAAGATAGTTTGAGATCTGCATTCTTTGAGGTGGAAGGCTAACGCCAATATTGCAGTTATTAAACAAGCTTCCACCAAACCAACAATGTAGCTCACTGATTGTAGCAGGGAAGTAGTTGGGTCATCATAGGTATTCTAGTTGAGCAGCACGTTGGTTGCCATCAGAATCGGAAAGAAGCAGCCACATCCAAACAGCAGCTCTGTATTCCAGGTTAAATAATTGTTTGCGGGAATTAAACAATTGCTAGCGTCATCCCAGTCATACGTTCCCGCACCAGAGAGGTAAACCATTGCCTTGGTTCTGTAGCGGAAAATTAGTTGCATGCGTTGAGTACTCTTTTTTATGCTTTCAAATGATTTCAGAAGATTGAAATATGAACGTGAATAACAGGGGAGTTTCGGGCGAAAACTGAGCAACAAAAATGCTAATTTTGGGACGTGTAGGTACTTCTAAATAAGAATAGGTATAATCTATTAGGTGCCAATGTCTAGCAGTGCTTGAATGTTTGAAAAAATTAGTTTAAATCCTGTGTCCATGTTGTATTTCATGTTATTTAAAAAAAATTATGTCTAAGTTATTGTGCGTACCTAAAAAATAATTTGAATTTTATTGTAATATCCTGTTTGAAATATGTTTTAAGTACCTTTGTCAGTTTTGGGGCGAACATGGGCATCCTAGACTAACATTTTGTTTTTCATTTCTAAACATTGAAGAGGCGTATTCATACTACATTTAAATTGCTTGTAACTGGAAAACAATATTCATCAACTAGTTTTTACTAAACGTAAATGAATATGTATGAAACATTAAAAAATGACTTTGTTGACTGATTCCTAACAAACTTTTATATGGAATTGTAATTTCCTTTCAGCTATCGCGAAGAGTGATAAATTCTTAAATAAAAAGGTTGAAAATTGTTTTAGCGATGACGTAGCAAGCAAAATTATAGGTTGTATTAGAAAGTCGTTTGCGTCATTATAAATGAAATTCGTTGCTCCGGAGAGGAACGAAAAACCATGTTTGGTGGCTTAAAATAATGATAAATTAAATTAAGATTGGGATTTTTGTAAAAAGTGTGTGCAATACAATTCCAATTTTATTTCTTTACTTTGAAAACCATAAGCATATATATAATGTTTTAGTATCCCGGTATATACATCATAGTAACATTTTTATATAGAAGTTATATTTTTAAAACAATTTCACAATCAAATGTATTTAGCCTTAAGTTTTACTTGATTTTAAACCTAAAATTACTGACTACAACAAGCATTCAGACAGCCCTCCAGACATCCCTCCACACAACAGCCAACACAATCGCAATCTCCACAGTCGCAGCATCCGCAATCACAATCACAGCCCCCATCACAGCAACAGCAGCAGCAGAGACAACAATCCCAATCAGAATGATTTTGATTGTATCCACAAAAGTAAAACGGGAGCCACCTGTTCGAGCTAAAGTTGGAGTTACAGCATACTGAGCAACACAGGTCCTTTTCACTATTTTTCTTTTCTACGTCTGGGTTGGTATCAACCGCATAATCTGCAGCAGATGGTTCAAAACTGGTTGGTATAATTGGGAGGAATTTAGGCTGTTCGGTTATTGGATTTGCTTGTTGATGAATCGAAGAATCCTTAATTTCCCCAACTAAAAAACTGTTCGAAGGAACAAAATCAACCTGTTCCATTTTGCTAATGCAATGTCCTTTAACTTGGCAAATTGCAACTGGAGCAGCTTCTAACGGTTGTATCCTTTAAGAAAGAGCAGGAATTTACGTAAATTGCAACCAGTAACCACATTCAGCTGTATTGTTTTCCCATTAGAAATGCATTATAGTGACCCATAATTATCTGTAAAGTAAAACTATTTATTTGTGGTAAACTTGTGAGCACAGAATAATATACGTTTACCCTTTCCTACCGCAAACACGTGCAGCAACATCAATGACGGAAACGCTAAAGTTAAAATTCTTTTCATTAAAACTTAATATTGTAATCTTTCAAAAACTTTTGTAGATAATAAGTAACCTCATAAACATACTACGCTTTGAATTGGAGTTTTCAGCCATAAAGCACTAAATACATAGTTTTTATTGAAGTGCCACTAACCAAGAAGACGATTCTAATATTCAGTTTTTGTTTGAGATGTTTGTATGTCAAAACATTTTTTTTTCATATAGAAAATTAACTTGTGGCATGTTGGGGAAATGGTAAAATATTGTGGTTCTTTCAACCTTATACGACGTCAAATGTAAAAAAAATAGTGAAAATTTCAATGGATTCAATGGATAGATATATATTCGTAAATTTTGACACTTCGATACCAACTTGTTTTCATGTAATCACTTTTCATGAAAAGTTTGAAGCTTGTTAGACATTTGTTTTACGTAATCATCCGCAAGCTGTTTGCTATAATTATTAGCAGCTATTCGTCATAAGAGGTCGCTCAGCACGTTGTTAAAACCAGTCCACTACACTTTCATAATTTGATCATCCATCATCATGGTATTTGCTCAAACATGCCAGAGTCACTTGAGTGTCTTTCCTTACCATACAATAACATGGTACGTTCCGTATTATGTATGCGAATGCGAGAAAAATTGTTGTTTGTTGTTACCAATTTAATATGTATTTCATATATAGTTTCATATATAATTTATATATGTATATATATGATATAATATGAATATATTGGAAATGCTGACTACATTTACCAATACGCCTGGAATGGAAGCCTTGCTTCAAATGGGATGTTGTTTGTTCACGTGAAACTTGAGTGATGAAACGTTTTTTAATACCAAAATCGTTTCCAACCAAGCTTATCAATATCCATTCAAACAGTCAGTGTGTTTGACTTAGTTTAATATTTTTCATGTTCACATTAGTTGCATGTGTATGGCAGCAACACATTTGTTGCACATTAGTTGCACATTAGTTGCATGGTATAACTGAATTTAACAATTTTTTATAATAAAATGGTCTTCCTATATAATTTACTAATGACAATCTAAATGAATCGGTTGCCTCGCATCGTAGGACAGTGTCCAGAGAGTTGGATGTTTCCTTGCCACGTGGAACCTACGAGGTAATACTGAATTGAAACGTTTTTTACAACAAAATTGTTTGTGTATGTTGCTGTCAAAACAACCCAAATCAACCTTTACACTCTCGTCGTACAACCGTCCCCAGCAAGATGTTTATTCTTCGCGTAAAATAAGAGTAATGCGGATGAACTGAAACGTTTTTGATATAAAAATCGTTTATCCTTTCACGTGGAACACGTAGTTGAGTTATAAATTAATGCGATCTTGTGAGCTTCTTAAAAAGTATCATACATTGCATGTATACATTCATTGTGGCAAGAAATAAGAAAAAGACAGTACATGTATATTCATTATAACTGTCTTTGGAAAAGCACAAACATACTCAAGACAACATTTGTTGAAATGTGAAACAGGCACGAAAAGCACAAACATGTTTTTATGGTTTCATGTAGTCCATCTTTTCGTAAAGTATAGACAGTTTGGCTATAAGTGAGATATAATCTTGAGAAGATCATGTTTGGTGAATTTGTTGGCTGCTCATCATCATCAAAAGTTGCACAAAACGTTTGTAATGCCAGCCGAGAGACCATGCAATGCCTGGGTAATTCATACAAATTAGAATTCAGTAATAACTTATTATAAGAAACTCTACATTTTTATAAGAAAAGATCCAGCTGCTATACGAAATCGACCTGATATGTGTCTTTCAGCTGGAATCAAGGTACTATCAGTAATCAAGATCTGTGTGAGTTGAGCATTTAGGACAGAGTTATCGACCGGGGCAATTTGATACGTCTGCGATAGGGGCACTGTGAGGTTTTTGGGGTCGTTTTAAAAGGACGGTATTTTGTCGGAAGGATTTTAACGGATTCGGCTGAAATTTTGGATGAATTGTTCAAGCCATTCTACAGTTACCAATTAATGGATTTTTGAAAATTCAAAAAAATACGTGCATAAATTTTAAAACAGGGCAAGCAGATTTTTACACAAAAGTAAATAAGTTTTATGATAAATTTTAACGTATCGGAAATGTCCAACAACCTCTGTCGTGCTTTCATTAAACGTTAAGCTCAAGAACATAAGCTATTTAATGCACCTGCTGTTCACTTTATGGTTTTTAAATTTTTCACAAAAATTCACTCGTTTTGTTTTTAAATTTACGCCCATGCTTTTCCTCTTTAGCTCTTGCCAACAAACATAACCCGCTCAACGTCTCCCCCCTGCTCAGCGCTGATATCTTGGGCCGCCGCACCAGATACCTCTGCCCTCGCCACCGCCCAAACTTTTCCCGACCACAAATTTCCGTTAATAAACAATCTCAGGCGAAATGCCGGCGTCCCTATTGTGAAAAGACCCCGACCACGTTACCCGGAACCAGGATAACACCTGCTGCCGCAAATATGCCCTCACCACCTCCATTACGTGCTTCCATAACTGGACTCATCCATAATCGTCGCATAATCACGGCCTTGATTCCATTCGTGAAACACAATATCTCATCAATTTCATATATGTATGTGCTGGAACTTCTCATAACTTGATCATTTACCATCATAATGTTTGCCCAAACTGGCACGGCTTACTTTTACATTTTTTATTACTGTATACTAATATACACGCCATGTATTTATGTACAAAAATGTTTTGGTTGGTCGATTCCATTTATCACATTTTTCATATTCAGGTTCATGTATGTTACATATATTTTAAAATGCATTCAGCTTTCCTAGCACATTTACCAACACCATATTATCATAAGATCTTGGATGACTCCTGTACACGTGAAGCTTGAGTGGTGTGAATGAATTGGAACGTTCTTGCATCAAAAAACGTTTCCATACATTTGTGAATGATGGTCCAAATCAACCTTCAGCCTCGCAGCGTTCGACACTCGCAAACATTTTCTATGGTCAAGATATTGTAACTGTGTCCTGTTGATGTTGACCTGAATGGTTGAAACAAAGTTATGCATGCAACATTTTATTCCTTCAGTGAGACAGTTCGGAGTTACAAAATTCAATAAATGTGCAACGTAGTCTTGGCACGATGCAAACACAGTATGAAATTATTCCACATGATGAAACACAACTCGCCACAACTTATTTATTTGTTAACATTGCATGAAAAAAGGTTTTGCGTAGTTACATTTTGGTACACAAAGCAATTCGACTTTTTAAATATAAAAAGTTTGGGACGGAACAGTCAATTTCATAAACTGTTTCAGTTTCTTTTTCTTTACTACTGAATATTTGCATCAGGGACGGAAGACAGTGTGTCCATGTTCCATGAAAACATTTTTGCACACGGAACAAGCAGCTGTAATTGATTTTGTAAAAACGTAACAATTTAGCTCATAACCTATAAATATTCATTGCGTCAATTATTTTCATACAGTTTTTCCGGAGCAGACCAACCATGAAGTCAGCCATTATATTTTTCGTTGCTGTGTTGTACAGTCTCACATTTCCCATGTTTGTCATTGGTGAACCCTACACAATAACCGATTGCGGACACGACTTCTACCCATATGAAGAAGGGGTCATTAAAAACAACGGGGTTGCTCTACCATCAAACAAGCGGTGTGTGTGGACAATCCGGTCTCGCGACACAGCCTCATACAATCTCTACTATGATATTGGGTCAAACTCGAGGGACATTGGTTTCACAGCAACTTGTATTTCCTCCATTGGATCGTCCAACGTTACCGTTTCCAACTTCCGACTGTAAGTTTTGTTCCATTTAGAGTATTTTCTATTAAACTATTTTTTAATAAAATTTTTTTCACAGGTCTGGCATCGGTGTGGAAAAATCACTTCCTGACAATTGTCCGGTCCTGGTCATCACGTTGTATTCGGAAGCAAACCCACTCATTGTTGGCAACAATGGGAGATACTATTTGAGGTGGGAAGCTCGTCGCGGGACAGCTCTACACTATTCTTACGATTCTGAACACGAAGTTGAAGTTGTGTCTGGTTCTGGCATCATCAAACATCCAGTAGTTGAAGGACGAACAAGTTATTCCAACAACGAGCTCTCTACTTTCATATTTCTCCCAGAGGGCAATACATACAGCAACAGCGCTAAAAGTGTGGTCACCTACATACAAGATGTGAATGGCATGGAAGGTTCCTGTTGTGATTACTTAACAACATACAAATTTGTGCCGGCGGAAGGCTACAAAAGCTACTTTTTTTGGTAATTGAATTATAATATCAAACTACAAGCCAATATGACATGAGAAGTGTAACATTGATTCAAAAAAAAATTTTTGAAACCATAGGAGTGACTATGACAAGATGTGTGCAAGCGTCACCACGGCTTATCGGAAATCTTCTGATACTTTAATGTTTGTCTTCAGAAGCGATGGATCCGTGGTTAGAAGTGGGTTTAGACTTCTTTACTTCAATGTAAAATGCAATGAATAGTTTATTTATTCCCACACAAGTCTAGCTGCTGTCTATTTGGATACGTTTTCATATTAATTTGGACCAATTGAATTTTTTAGCAATAAAAATCAGATGACATTAATGCCGCTTCTGCTTAATGAATTTTCCTTTAAGCATCTCATCAAATTCATTTAGAACACTCGATTGAAACTGGTCTACTTTGTACATTATTTTTGTACATTATTGCATTCTGCATAAATTTCACTGGACAGCAAATATTCTACTTACATTGTTGTGTTAACAGAACCCAATTTTAAGTAGGGGAAACAAGAAATCAAGCAGCTATCTGTCATGATAGGATAGTTTATATACAGCCTTTACTTGATGCATGTAATTTCATTTCATTTTTAGCCAAATATTGAAGATATAAAAGATCATATTATATGATGTTCTGAATGTAAGCGGCATGCAAAAATTACAACGTTTTAATAACAAAATCGTGTTCATACATTTGTCAATAATCATTCATAACATTCAATATGGTTAAATTCTGAATACAAGATAATATACATACAATATGTATACATAAACAACTCTGTTTGCTTCTTATAAAGTATTTTTTAAGAATGCATTTGGGTTGGAAAAGTTTACGCAAAGTTGTAAAGTTCGTATGTAAAGCAAAGCACATATATTTGGTTTGATTCATTGGCATTTTACATTCATGAGGCTGATCATTTCATACTCAATACTCATCTGAATATTTTGTAATGTATCATCAAGAATCTCAAAGGTCATTTAATAGAAATGTGCTTGTGGATAAATCAAACAGGTTAATCAATCCACGAAGACAGATGAAATGCAGGTCGCTGCAATCAAAAGGCATCAATAAACGTTATAATTGAAACGTGCTCTTGCTTGTAATAAACATAAATAGGTTGGATCCGACACAAAAAAAATGGATAAAAAATATTTTTGAATGATGTGTTTTGGGGACGGACAGCCAAAACGATTTCATAACACTAATACACACTAATTAAAACATTTATTCGACGAAGGAATCTTATACTTTTCTTCATTACGACTCCGTCAAGTACAAAATCAAGTCATAAATACTACTTTGTCAATTTTACTCTCTTTTAGAGCATCTTGCCTGTCATCCAATCCAACAGCGAAAATGTTATCAACTTTGAGAATTTTTTATTCGTTTTTCATAAGCATTTTGCTTCCCATTGCCACTACGGCCAGTTATTTTGAGAGTAGTGGTTGTGTTGGTCAAAAACTCTTCAATCTCCAGGGCAGCATTCTTTACAACTCCACATTCAGAAACCCTCAATTCGGAAACACTGGGAAAGAACGCTGCGTTTGGGTTCTTGCCGCTGGACAAGCGACTTATAATCTGGAATATCATGTGGAGTCCGTCTATGGCCAAGACAGTGCTCTCACCGGAACTTGCATATCATCCACAGGGGGAAACAACATTACCTTGTCAAATTTTCAAATGTGAGCTAAATTTTATTCAACTAATTTCTCTCAAAGTTTTCCTTCAATTCCAAACCCATTTTTTGTAGGAATGGTAGCCAAAATCTGAGTGTGAGTTGTCCCGTGCTAATTATAACGTATCACACGGAAATGAGTTCAGTAGTCAGCTCAAAATCCGGTTTTTCGTTGAGCTGGAGTACAGAAGGTGGAGCAGCTGAAAATTATTCCCCGCAGTCGTCCCATTATACTCGCATTGTTACTTCTGATTTGATACATGTTAGAAAGTCATATGAAAATAATGAATTGTCTACCTTCATCTTTGTCCGTGACCCTCGGGATTTATATTCACAAATGATAGTTACTTACTCTCCAAAAGATGGACATATCGAAGAGGCAGATGGATTGGAAGGAGATTGCTATGATCACTTGTTGGTGTACAGATTTGAACCGTTGGAGGGATACGTGGCGTTTACTGACGACCAGTAAGAAAAATCAAAAGTTTTCAATAAATTTATTATATTAATATTTATCTATTATTGCAATTTATTAAAAAAAATTATCTCATTTTTTGTAGGGACCTTAACCAAATTTGTGTGGGGATGTCGGACTTTTATCCTAGTGACGAAATTACCCTTTTTGTGTTTCGAAGTGATGATTCAGTGGTTCATACTGGTTTTAATTTTGTTAGCCATTTGTTACCCCCTTGTTAGAACTGGTTTGAATAAAATTTGTATGTTTTATGTGTAGTTTTGACAAATAAATTGAGTAATGGATATAAAATATGGAAAATATATTGCCTCACAAATATCAGATTACAGATCATATTTTTTATTCACGTGAAACACGACTGAATATAAACGTTTTTCATAGCAAAATCGTTTTCATACATTTAGCTCTCGACCATCCAAATCAACCTTTAGCCTCGAGAGTCTTTCAAGAGAATTTCTACGCTTGATAACTCACCATCCTTGACACAAACAAATATACTTGCTTCTTAAAAAGTGTCTCACTACAGCATCTCATATTTCATTTAGTTGCGTTTGAGGTCCAACATTTAACTTTATTCATTTACGTTCTACCAAAGCAATCATGAGGTTGACGATTCTCTCCTCAGTTCCCATTGGGATCTTTTTGGGAAGCATTGTAATTCCCCATTTTGTTACTGGGAGTAATACCCCAACATACTCGGAATGTGGTGGAGAACTCGATGACCAGCGTGGAATCATTCGCTACAAACAATCCGTTTTTGTTGAAAATCAGGAGCGCTGTGTTTGGAGAATAGCAGCACCCAACGCAGCCACATACAGAGTGAATTATGAGCTATGAAATTCATCCATGGACGGCTCAAATGGCCTTACCGTAGTTTGCCTTTCAACTGGAGAGAATTTTGATGTAACCCTGAAAACTTATCGATGGTAAGTTGAAATGCCCACGTAAAAATATTTGAAATTCTGAAACTTTCAAAATTTTGCATTCCAGGAAGCACAGAGGGGGTTTTACCTTGGATTCTAAATGCCCCGTGGTTATCCTCACCTTTTATACTGGATTTTATGCAGAGCATACAGATTCTAAAGGGTTTTACTTTGAGTGGCAAGCTGTAGCGGGTTCTCCACCATTCTATTCTTCTAATTCAAAACATTGTGTAACAACCACGGGAATGATGGGCGCTATTAGGCACCCAGGATGGGGACAAGTTTATTCCAACAATGAACTATCTACATTTATTTTCGTTCCTCAAAGTAACTTGTACAACAGTGAGTCACGAATGCTGGTCACACTAGTTCCGGAGGTGATGTCACAGGAGCTCATTGCCAAGACCGCTTCTATGTCTACAAATTTCAAGCGAATGGCACATACACAAAATATGATTCGCCCACCGCGTAAGTTTTCAGTTTAAACTGTTTTCAACTCAATATTTACAAGTTGAATGATTTTAAACTGTAATAATTTTGATTTCAGGCCGGCTTCCGGTGTTTGCAATCCCCGAGTTTGGTACTCAAAGGAGATCCTCATGATTATTTTCAGAAGTGACACTTCCAACGTTGGAAATGGTTTCCGACTTATTTACCGTAGCAAAGATTATTGGAAAAGTAGATGTACTCACACTGATATACTTTTGATCCCAATAATTCATATTTTGTAACAGTGCGGAATGTTTATGATGCAACATATTCAACTAATTTCTTACATTGCCCTCATCAGTTATTAGGAAACCCGCAACGACAACCAATTAATTAGATTAAAAATTCCTAAATATGAAAATTTTTGTTTAAAAAATTCCTTGAAATTAAATTTTATGAATAATATGATTTTGTTATGAAAAAAATCGAAGGAAAAGCTACTTTTATAAAAACAGTTGTTTCTTTATTCATCCAGGGTTTACTTGAGTTTTGTTGAACAATTTAAATAATAATTAGTGTCACTCTTTGAGAGCTTTCTTTTTCAGGTCTCAGTCGAAATCCTTGAAACTTTTAAGCTGCGAACGTTTGTTGCAATTTTACAGAGATTAAAATTTAATCGGAAAATGAAGCTTTCTCTTATTCATAAACAAAGTACGAAACAGGAAACACAGCACCAACACCCTTTCCTCACGCACTCAACTTCACTCCTCACGATGAGCAACTCTTCCTCCAACTTTTTAATGAGGTCGTCTTTCTCCCTTAGTTGGGTTCTCAACTCGGCAATTATTTTGGTATTAGAATCTCCTTCAATTAAATTTGGATTTAGGCCATCTGCTTCTCCAGCCGTCAGCTTGGCTTCCTCCTCCAAAGAGAGGGAAAGGTAGGTGGTGCTGTTACTTCCTTCTCCGCTATTATTATTATTATTCCCCTCCATTTCTACATGAATATGAATCAGTGTCAGTCTCACTTTCTGCTTGTTTCTCGAGTGGCAGTGAAAGCAAGACTGATGTTGAGCTGAGCTCAAATCCAATTTCTTCTTGAGGGCTGGCTTGAATATTACAGAAGCCTTTGGATTTCTCCCGAGCTCTGCAGCAGCTCTCTAGAGAAGATTTACGCAATGACCCGAAAGGTTTGATGATGCCGATGCATCAACCATGAAATTAGGTCATGCTCCTCTTTTCTGGAACGGAGCCAAACCACTCAACATGTCTGTGAGCTGGATACACTGTTTTATTTACTGTAGCGTTGCATTCTGAATGTCAAGAGCAGGAAAAGCTTCCAAAAAAATTTGTATTCCACACACGATAGCAATTATGCACGTTAATGTTTTCCATTCCACACGTAACAAAAAGATTATGAGCATTTCAGAGAGGTTTAGCTCGGGTTCTAGGAAGCACATTTATTTTGAAGCTAAAAAACTATTTCGATTTTTTCTAAAAATTTGAATACTAGATAACAACAGACCAGCAGCCATAGACAGCCATTCTGCTTGCCCGTCCCACAGTCACAATCAAGAGGATCCTCTTGCTGCTGCTCTCCCTCCCATTTACAAAGCAGGTTGATAGATCCCCTTTTGCTTTTGGTTGTTCTGTTGTTGGCGTTTGGTTTTCTTCAACTTTCTCCTGTTCAATCTCCCCTTTTAACCTTTTAATCTCTTCATCCCGAGACTGAAGTTGGGTGAGGAGGTGGATGGTTGTTTCCAGCCTTAAAACTCTCTCCTGTTCTAGAGCCGGAGCCCAAAACGTTTGGACGGAGGTGTTGGCTGTGATGAGCTCCTCGTTTAGATAATTTATTTCTTCTTCCATTGAGCGAAGGATTTGGTTGGAAACAGAGGTTTCCGTTTCTTCTTTGGGGACTTCCCCTTCCATGTTGATTGTTAATAATTAAATTGAGATGAAAAGTTGAGAGAGAAAAAACGAGTAAAATGTAAACTATCTCGGGATGATCAGCTGGAATGAAATGGAAACTCGGAGAGAGTTGAGCTCAACCGAGAGAGAGTGTTTAGCTATGCGAAACAGGCTCGGAAAGGAATTCAATGGTGAACGGAACATTTCCGGGCGACACCAAGTCGGCTTGCATCATTCTCTCCCTACTTTTTTTTTCTTGCTATGCTATGCTAAAAGCTGGAAACTTTCTATTACCTACAAACCAAGAGAAAGTTCGCAGGATGAACCCATTAGCTATAAATCAAGGATGTGGATCAGAGCCACTGCAACGGAAGCTTGGGGAACCTACTTTTCCCATTTATTTTTGAGTAAAAATATACATAACTTTTTTATGCAAGGTTTTTCTTCTTCTCAGCTTAAGACTGCTGCTGAACGACGACGACGACTACCACCAACCAAACTGTCCGGTGAGTTTGACTTGAGTTTGAAAGGTGGGTTTTACCTTCACTTTAACTCCCCAATTTAAGCCATCTTTATCCTTGATGTAGCCTCCATCAGCGAGTTTGATGAGTTGCTCGTGCTCTCGGTGGGAATTGATCTCGCCTTCTATCTCGGCATCGATTCCTAGTTTGGTTTCCCATTCTGCTTTCACGTTGGAAGTGAAGGAGCCAAAGCCACCACCGATGTTGCCTATGTTTTCACCTGCTCGACCGGTCGCTTCGTTGTAGGCCACGATGGGAGGTGGGATGAGGACTCCAACGACCTGGACCGTGAGGGAAGAGCACTGGGTGGCGCCAAGGTAAACGAGGGAAGAGCACGGGGTGGCTCGCAGGTAAACCAAAGCTCGCTGCAAATTGAAAATATATTTTAAATTTTTAATTAAATTGGGAAATTAACGCCTTACCATTAGGTAACCCTGGTAAAATTAGGGCGAAGATAAGAGCAAGGTAAGGTCCCATTTTGGGCTAGTTTTGAGTTGGTACTGATGCAGATATTTGATTAAAATGGCGTCGTTACTTTAGCGCATTATGAAATTAATTGGATTATGTAACTTTAATTAGGCTAATTAGCGTTGATTCTTACGTAAGGATTATGAAATTATTTTATTACTGTTGAGCAAGCAGCTCAGCGTTACATAAGCTGGGTTTTGCAATGCTTTGCATGAGAATCCCTACATGCTTTGAATACATTCATCTTGCAGCAAGCCATTGAGTAAAATCCATGCCCGCTTGGTTTGAGTGTGCCACCTTTCCTATCCTTTTTTCCAGTTTCTTCCTTGGTTTTCCAAAGTTTTGTGGGGATTGAAGGGTGAAAATTGGCAGTTTTATGTAGTTTTAATGCACATTTATATTCATCCAAACATGTTGGTTTGGATGTAAATCAAACATTTCAAGTGAAACACACAGTTTTATGAAGGAATGAAAGCAAAGATAGAAGTCATTACTGGGAAAATTGAACACTGTTTTTTTACGCTGGAAATGGCTTTAACAAGCTTTACCCATTGAGACCTACGCGCGTGCGATAACTCAAACAATTCTATTAACTTCAAATAGAACTCAAAACAATTTTTGAACGGACGACGCAAAGTCCTACATGTCAACTAAAACGAAAATATCAAAATTTCATGTAATTATCATTATGCATTATGTTTTATGATTGTTTTGCATTTCCTATGAGAAAGTAAAAGATGTCCCTAATGCTTAAGAAAAATAAGCGATGGTTGTTATTTGTATTACAAAAACCCAATGGCACATTTTCGTATTTCTTACAAAATTCTATTTGAAATTTCCACAAACATTGATGCTATATATTAATTTAAATAATTTCTGAGAGAGTCTTAGGACTCCCAAACATCCTCTCTGTATCCGTATCAATAGCATACAAGTTTTCCTCTCGAACGAGTCATTAAATGAGTGTTATCGAATGAAAAATACAAAAGTTATGTAGAATGAAAATATGAATGTCATTTTGACGATGTGAACACTGCGCATTCAATGAACTCCTGGTAAACTATTGGATGACTGTACAACATTGATATGGGTATTTGTTATAACACACAGGAGTTGCAATCTCATAATCTGAGTAGAAAGGAAGATTTTCGAAAGCATGTTGAAATGGGAGCTGGATGAAGATATTCATAATGATTTTGAACTTCTGGAATTTTTGCTGATTTTCAAGCTACAGAAATAAATAGAAAACCAGTTTCCAAATTTATATCTTTTCAATTTTCTCCGTCCCGAAATTCAGGGTTACTCATTTTTGGCGAATCCACCTGGAGAAACCTTATCAGACCTTGAGGTGTTGTTGCAGGAACATCAGTGCGAACATCATTGAATGGTCATATTAGAAGTTGGGGAATACCACATTGATACGCATGAGAAAAATGCATCAATTTTATTTCATACTTGGAGATTCCAAATTTAGTATTTTAAAATTACTTCAAACATACTATTATCAACGGAAATTTTATCTTATTCCTTTACTAGCTCTATCTATTGCGGTTAGAAAGAGTTAATCAAGCTATTTGCAGCAGGGTGACATAAATTTATTTTTATGAGTAAATTAATTATGATTATGTAAAGCATTACGCAATGTTTTATATATTATACGTAACAAAGTCTATTAAAAATATTCCAAGTGGCATGCCTTACCACTGAATTATTATTAGCAAAATCACATCTCCGTTTGCCATGTATACTCTTCCAAAAATGCTTCTAGTTTTATCAGCTTCAACGCTGCTGACCGAAGGTGAAAAGTGTAAAACAAATAACGCAACTAATAAACAACCCCTAATAAATTTATCAATTTATTTCAGCATCCTATGACAGGCGTCAAGCATGCGCCAAACTTTGTGGCCCCCGTCTCTCCACCCTCGAGCCAAAAGGAGGTGTTCAAGGGCGCTACGGCGAGAAAATCGGTGCCTCAGTCGGATTCGCAATAGCCACCAAAGCCGGATTTGGCGTTGATATTGCCACCAACCAAACCGAGTTTGAAGAGCATGAGGAACAAATTTTCAATCCTGATGGAGGCTGGAATAAAACGGAGCATCGACATGATTGGGGCCATGAGACACTTTTAAGTCCTTACGGTTCCCTATCTCTGATCGTAGGTGGCAGCTTAGATATCAATTACCTTGGGAAGCGCAGACGTCGACGTAGGTCCGCATTAAAAAGAAGGTTGTCTCGAAACTAAAAACTAATCGTTTTTATGTTCCAAATTAATATTAATGACGAATAAAAACGGTTATAATTACACTCAATAATTTTGGTCTTGAAAAATCGACTTATTTCTGAGCTGGTCAGCTGAATAGCAGCATCATGGGTTATCTTGCTGTTCGGCATCTCATATTACCTGCTTTAGCAGCTGTATTTATAATCAGGGAATGTTCAGGTAAGGATTTAACAATAGGGGCGCCACCTGGTGTCAAAATTTGTAACTAATTTTAAAACAAATCTTTTCAGGAGCGGATACTTATGACCATTTAGTGTCACAGCTTCGACCTCAGTTGCGAGGTGGAAAAGGGGTAATTCGGCATCCAGTACGCCCAACAGGCGTTGTAACCCGTCCACGTCCTACACGCCCTATTAAATGCAAAAATGGAACTTGTAAGGGAGGACCTCAGGGCCGATTTATTTCTGTAGGAACGGATTCCTCGTCAACATCCACCGATATCAAGCAATTTGAAGGGATCTACGTTGATGGAGAGCCGAACATGACCGCGGAAGCGATTTACTCTCAAAAGGAAAATAACTTGAAGCCCCACATCAACATTGGTGGGGTTAAACTCGGGGTGGATATTACAATAAACCAAGAAAAAGAGCGGACAATTTCCCTTGGAGGACATCCGGCGGAGAACAGCTCATCCCAGTCTGCCTCCATTACTATTCAGGCTATTGCCAACGTTCCTGGTTTAGGTTTGGGGCCACCTCCTGTTTGGGTAATACCTATTCCTCCACCTCCTCCACCAGGGCAACCAGGACTCCCATCAATTCTTCCCAGTATTAATGCAGTATTAGATGGAAAACCACTTCACCTGTTCTTCCAATCTTGGCGCAATATTTGCACCCACCACCTCCGATAGTTCTTCCAAGTCTTGCACAAATATTTGCACCAGCTCCGCCTCCACCTCCTCCTCCATCCACCAGTAGGACTATTTTGGCCACCACCTCCCGCCCCTTTTTGGACCGTTATTTGGACCAGGTCGTCCATTATTTGGAAAAAGAAATGATGTTCATAATTTAACGAAAAATATTGAAATTTATTGTATTTTTAAATTTTATATGTTAAATGGAAACGTTTATTTAATTCGGAAAATTTTTAAAATAAATTTAACTTATCATGTAAAACACTCAATTATCTTCAGTTAAGGTCACCTTAATTGATAATTAAACGACGTCCATTTAGAAAATCACCATATTAATGAGCAAGCAATTAACCCTGAAACTAAGTTGGTTTCCATTCATTCTCTCCGAGGTTTCAGCATGTGGCTATTGCTCCTATTTTTTGGTCCAGTTGACTTCTGGTAAATAATTTAAACCCGCTTTCACCATCAATCTTATTATTTTAAGCTAATTTAAAATAATTTTCAGGACTGTCAACTTATGACGTTCTCGTAACACAGCAACTGCGTCCCCTACAGCGTGGGAGCTACCCCCGAAGCGTGTACACAGACCGAAGTCCATCCCGACGGTATGACGCCACGGACGATTTATAACAGTTGGGGTTGATTCCTCCACTCTTTCCAATTCAACCAAACAATTTGAAGGGATTTACGTTGAAGGAGAACAGAACATGACAGCTCAAGCCAACTATGATTCCACCGTTAATCAAATAAAGCCTCAAATTACTATTGGTGGAGTGCAAGCTGGGATTAATATTGAGTATGGGAATACCAGGGAATCAACTGTTTCCTATGGAGGGCATCCTGCTGAAAATATGACTTCGACAAGTCAAACTTTGACCATTCAACCAGTGATTAATGGTCAGGCTGGACAAAAATATAATGTTCGATTGGTTTAGTAGGTGGTTTGGGACTAGGTCTTTTGAATGCGACTGCGGAAGGGAAAAGCCCCTTGGAAGCATTTTGGGAGGTGGGACTAATGCCAATACAGGTGGTGTAAATACAGGTGGTATTTTTGGTGGAGGGCTGTTAATACAGGTGGCGGAGGGGCGTATCCTCCTGGTCCAGTTATTAATAACCTACCGCAGTGGCCTCCACGCCAACCTGGGCGCCCCTTATTTGTGCGTCCACCTCGACCCACCAAGAAACCAAGCCTGCCGGGGAATTAACTTGTGGCTTAAGGGGAAGGGCAAAAGAGGCTAAAATTATTACATAAAGAGCTTCTTAAGATTTTGTGTGATTCTTGCGTCATTTTCATGGTTTCTCATAAAGTAATAAATTTATGATGTAATTTTATGCGTATCTTGTTGTAAGCTTCATTTCGTCTCAAGCAAGGTTACTAGCAAGATGACTTTAATTCGTGGAGCTCTCCTTATTTTTTTGGCTGCCACCCTGGTGGGGATTTCTAGAGGTTAACAATCGTTTCCACCTTGAATTTTAGATTGTTTCGTATTATTCTAATAATTTTGTGTGGCTGTGTTATTTGCAGGCTCCCAGAAGGAGCTGGCCTGTCGCCAATTATGTGGCTATCAGCCCAGCAATCAACCCCAAGGTGGGGTGGCTGGTCGCATATTCGGATTCAAGGACAGCGTGGGCTCGGAAGAACGCACGAGTTGGGAATCTATTGAGGAGGTTGGCAGTAAAATAAATGTACCCTTTGTTTACGAAGGGGGTAGAAGAAACGTGACAAGGACGTACGGCTCGTTGGTTAAAACTCACAAAGGACACGATTCAAATTGGCTTTATTTAAAAGTATTTTTTCTGTTGCAATAAATTTACAAAATGAAAGAAATTGATTACAGCTGCGTTATTTAATTTGAGAATTTATTTGGTATAAAAAAGCATTGAATATTTCATCAAATTATGGGTTATCATCAACTTCCATCTGATTTTTCAGTTTAAAATTTAAACTTTTTTAAAATTTTATTTGCACGAATTAATTTGGCCAATTTTAAAGTAAGGTCATCGTAATTGGCCATTTAATGAGGTCCGTTTGCCGTATTCGCTAATAAACTAGCCCATTAATTAGTTTGACTTAATTAACCCTGAAACTAAATACGTTTTTCCTGACGCGACGGTTTGTTCAATTTTCTCACGAAAGGTTTCTACAGAATGTTGGTATTTTTTCTACTGATGCAGATGTCATCTGGTAAATTATTTTCTAGATAATCACTCCACGTTCTTCGTTTTTCGCCACATATTAAAACTACCCTTTATTTTTAGCGCAATCAACTTATGACATCCTCGTATCTGAGCAGCTTCGTCCATTCCAGCGCGGCAGCTACTCCCAAAGCGTCGTGCACAGACCAGAAGTCCATCCCAGACCGCGCTACGACGCTCAAGGACGCCTCCTTGGTTTTGGGGTTGATTCTTCTAAATATTCCAATTCAACCAGTCAATTTGAAGGGATTTACGCTGAGGGAGAGCAGAACATGACAGCTCAAGCCAACTATGATTCCACCCTCAATCAAATAAAGCCTCACATCGCAATCGGTGGAATAAAAGCAGGAATTAATATTGAGTTTGGGCATGCCCGGGAGTCAACTTTATCTTATGGAGGGCATCCCGCAGAAAATAAGTCGACGTCGACTCAATCCCTGAGCTTTCAACCAGTGATAAATGGGCAGGCTTTGAGAAAAATTAATGTTCCGATTGGTTTAGTAAATGGATTGGGATTAGGGGGACTTTTGAAGGGAGGAGGTAACCCCCTAAAAGGTATTTTTGGGGGGAAGCTACCCCTACAGGTAATGGAGGTGGCTATTATCCTCCTCGTCCTTCTTTTGCTTTGCCGCAATGGCTCCCGCATACCTATATTTTTCTCGTCCAGCGAGATACCCTACAGCCTCCTAGGCCATGTCGCGGATTTTTTGTCGGTTTAGGGGTTGAGGCTAAAATAAAATTATGAATAAAATTGGAACGTCTGAACGTAATTCAGATTGGGTTTATGTTTTAAAAATCATTTTGAATAATCAAATAATAAAATACATAGAATTAATCCCTGAAATTTGATGTTTATTTCGTATGTGAATTGTTCAACGTATAAAAAATTTACATTACATATTTACCCCTTGCCACAGAGATACTACCCATTTGAATCATCCATATTTTTACATTTTATATTATTTTTAATTACATAAAAAGTTCTAAATGTGAATGTAAGCAGCCTTACAACCAATTTGCGTGGTGCTGGAGGTGGCCACAACATTGAGACTTCAATATTTAACAAAAATTATGACATCATGAAATCCTTACGCAACATGGCTGTTATTACGCAATACATTAATATCGTTATATTAGCAATTAATTATACTTATTCATTTGGGATTTG
>LJIJ01002250.1:0-29371 GCA_001718145.1 Orchesella cincta
CCCAGGAGAGAGATATAAGGTTGAAAAGCTTAAAGATCTGTTCTATCTTTTTTCTACCAACCACTAAAGGACAACGTTACAAAAAAGGAGATGGTTTATTCCTTTTCCAAGAAAATACTTTTTGACATCTGCTTTTACTGTTTGTCTATAAAAAATATTTCGATTATGAACAAAGGACGGATGTTGCATGATTATCACCTTCGTGATGTTAGCTATGCTTATTAAATAATGTGTCGCTAATAAGTAGGTGGATGAGTGTAACCTTGGCGATGGAATTGGGTTCCTCCAATTGATCAACGCAATGAGAAACAGATAATCTGAAAAGGAGATTTGAAAGCAAACGACATATTTTCCTGATGATATTCCAAACAACTTTTGCCAATAATTTTTGGCATTACTTCCGCTTCTGAAAAAAGCTATAGAAGAGTAAGTCTTTCTAGTCATTTTTCGTCATTTTTGTTTTAAATGATGCTGGGATGTGACACGGAGAAAGTCTGACTGAAACTCAATCATCAAGATTTACCGGTATTTAATGAAGCCTCAAACATCCCTTAGAAAGAATAACTTTTGAACTTATACTAAACTCTATCTCTCCCTATGACTGCTTGAATCTCTTGACTTATTCAACTTTCACTCAGGTTATGCTTGGTACATTCATCTATTCCACTTACTACAATGCCCGACTCCTTATTTCTCTTGTGAACAGAACTAGATATGTACTAAATATGAAGATTAAAATATGTTGTAGGTTAGGGTCCTTTTCAACAAAAAAATACAATACGAGAAATACTCTCACAATTTGTACACTGCAAATTATCGTCGACTACGGAAAACATTTGTCGTTAGACACTTCAGGCCACCACTTTTGTTCGCTTTTTCTTCAACTAAATTTCTTCTGAGTGAGTGAGTGGGGTCACATTAAACATTCATGCGCTTTGAAGTATGCGACATGTTTATGTTTAATAATCATATAAACGAAATGAATGGTATTTTGTTTGAGTGAAATTAGCTTAAAAACTTGAACTTTCAGCTTGCAAGTTTCTTTAGGGATACATAATAGTTATAAAGGGTTTGTGAACTCATTGTGAGCCAGTTGGGCTTATAATTTTACAACGTATCCTCTTAAACTCATCTATCATTCATAAAACCTCCGTTGAATGAACAAACTACGCAGTTGTACCAGAAAAAACTCTCTCATTTCAAATACGGACAGTAACGTTTTGATCTAAATTTTACACTACAATTCGCTCGATTTGGGGCGTTTTTGAATAAATAGAGCTGAAGTAACAATAGCTCTGTTATTACCTGAAGGGAACCTTAGCAGTACGACAAATCAGTAAACAGTTAATCTCCTTGTGAAACGAACGAGGCAAATAATAAGTTTAAAAACCGGAACCTGCTTATAGTCTAAACAGGGTTATAAAAAGAAATTCTGGAGAATAGACAAATATTGGGCTAGATAAAAGAGACGGATGTGAGAATAAATATAGTACAGTCCTGTTGGGGTTACATGTTTTAAGACGCGCACAGTTTTGTCATTCAATTTTATTTGTACATCCCTGTTTTACTGTGATACAAGGCATTCCTTCCCTTTGAAGTTTTTGTTTATATTCTAATTGCTTTCAAATTATTAATGATGAGATCCTTTCATATTTTAAGTATATTACTTTGTGAATATTATTTACAATAATTTCCAATTATTTACAAATTGTAAATTCCAATAATTTACAACAAATGACTGCAAATAATTTTTGTATTAGTTGAAGTTTTAGAGTTGGTAGAACTGAAATACGTTCTTTTGCTGTTATTCACATTGTAAAAAACATCTTAAATCAATATGCCAACATTCTCGGTTGAAAAAGATAATAGCATAGTTTGTACCCTTTATTTAGCTTGTTTCTGAAATATGATACGAACACAAAACCTTTTCATAAGATTACGAGTACGGAAGTATTCTAATCAACCATTTACTGTAAGATGCTTTTTTGTGAAACGACATGTGTCGACGACGACGACAAACTCGTTGTCAGTGACATAATCTTTTTTAACCACAAAACATGCATGTGTGCAAACGTGCAGTTCTCTGGAAATTCGTCAACACGCGTGTTTACTTTATCTCTCCACGTTTCTTGACACGCGTAAAAATCGAGTGGTAAATATTTACAATCGCTTGTTCGGAAACATGAAACTATCTGCTTAGAAATTACGTTAAGAAGACGTTACATAACCAGTCACTTGCAGCTAGGCAGGCGGATCGTCTTTCCGGGTATTATAATCTCCCTGCCTTGTAAATTTGTTAACCTACAAAGGATAGATGACGTTTCAAAACTCCCAATACATTGCACATAAACAACGTTACAGAGTAACTTAATACAAGAATTTGATTTCTTTCACACGATCAGAAAAATAATGAAGCTCAGTTATTATAAAGATGCGTTCAATAGGGCTCAATAATGTGAGAAAATAATGAGCTACATGTTACATAAGTATTATTATCTAGCCATTATGACGCCAAACAAATTGCGGACAATCTTATGACGAAGTAAATAACCATATCATAAAAAATAATTGTAAGGAAATTCATGTACATCCGAAAAACGTTTGCTGTCAGTCGCAATTTTTTGTAAAGAAGAAGCAATGCGCTTATTCCCATGGTGTGTATCGCGTGGGAATTGCTTAAATAAGGAACACCGATTTCCAGCTATTTGATGTATTATTTATGTGGTAGATTTTTCTGCATTCATGATACGTTTGTGTGGCACACGTTTGTGTGGCAATCTAACATTAAACTGTAAATAAAAACAAAGAGAATTTCAACAGACACACTGCTACTGTTTAGCACACTCGGGTTTTATTACTGAAACTTTCATTCTGCAATTTTTATATAAAACGAGGTAATCTACCACTGCACTTTCTTTAATGTTACATGAATGAATGGAAGCTAAATCTTACTGGAAATTAGTCCAAAACAAATGGAACAGACAATATATGACTGCAAGAATAAATGAGCATCGTGGAAGGCCGTGAAAGTAATGTTAAATTCAATATTTGGAGTCGGGACCATTTCAACCACAGAACACTTTCCTTTCCTTGATTGGAACGGATCTGCCGTGTAATAAAAGATTCTAAAAAAGCTGGTTTGGATTTTCAAGTTATAACAGATGGAATAGGTGGATGAGATTCGATACTACACGGTACTCCTATTTTTATTTGTTGATGGGTGCTCTTATATTTACTGGTCCATTGAGAATAATAATAAATGGTATGCTATTCAACCTTGGCCTTGCAGCTGAACTTGGCTCCGGTTTACTTAACTTTACGGCTGTATTCAAGACTGATATACCATGACAGCTTTGGTGAACACTCTCCAAGCACTTGAGGTCTTCTTTCTTTCCCGTTAGTTGAGTTGTAGGAAAATTAGTGAGTTTCTATGAAAAATTGTGACAATTACATAAGCAGTAAAATCCTCCCTACACTTTTGGTTTCATTCTGCAGAAGCTTGAAAAAATAAGTATGTATTTGAAGACATGAATGTCCAAGCTGGTTCGGGTTAAATGACGCACAAAAAATGCCCAACTGTTAGTACATTGGTAATTAGAGCGTAAGTTGTTTGTTTTGTCCTTGTCTCAAGATGGAAAAAACGAATACTATAATCTCCCTTAGTTTTACCCTATTGCACATTCTTTTCAAAGCAAATGATTTTATTCCATCCCCGAACCTGTAAAAACAATCAAATATACCACATTATTGTCTCAAGTTACATCATACAATATTTTCCTATTGGGAAAGTTAGTAATGAGGTAACCTGAAACGACGAGTGTTTCACTTCCGCCTGAAATTGCCTCCGGGTAAGCTCCTCTTTGATGGTTGGCTTAAATTATAGTAAACCATAAACAAGAGAGTAGATATAGATATCTACGCCATTCCCAGGGAGAAAACGGATATAATTTCCCTCCTGCCTCAAATGTCTAAGGAATAGGAGAAATTGTAATTAATCATTAGCAAATCGAGTAGTCTACATTCATTCATACAATTCCTTGGATTTCGTAAAAAGAATGGACCAACAATGAAAACCATCAAATACATACCTCCAACTGCCTAAAACAAACCACCTAAAAATGTTTGGGTGTTACACTTTGGATAATAAGCTCTTTAGGGTGTATAAAAAGGAAAGCAGCAGAAAAGCAAGGGTTTACAATTTGGGCCTGATTCAAAGCTGCAATCTTACATTAAAAAAACTAGCAACTTAATTTGGTTGGGGTATTTCTTCCAAGCTAAGTTTTTGAAAGCTGGAAGGCGAGATTTTTAAGGTTTTAATATGGATGAAGCTAGGAAAAATGCTTCATGTGTTTTGAGGAGCTTATAATGGAGTAGGTGTTGTTTCAAAATGTTCCATGGACAGTTAATCCTCCTCTCTACTCAACTGTAAAGCCCAAAACCATATGGAACGCGAACGTCAAAGCAATAAAATTCGTTGTGACATGCAAAACGCACAGTACGAACTTGCGTAAGAAAAGTATCTGCTATTTTTGGTGAATGAAATAATGAGGAAAATTTACAAGTGGTTTAATCTAGTCTGTACAGCTCTTATGACCATATTTCATTACCTAATGGAACGGCACATTTCTAAGCAGATGGCATTAAATAAGGCTTAATATTAGTTGTCTACAATATTTCATATGACTATATATTTACATTATGTTGAAGATCGTAAACGTTTGAGACCAGTATTACTTTAAAAGTAGACTTGACGCTTACTATAATGCTGCAAATTTGTAAACCAGAGTGCTTAGATTAAATCTGTACACCCACACAAAACTCTCCTTGAATAACGTAACAAAACTAAAGATGAATGCTATCAATCACCACATCCATACAAATGATATGCTTCCAAGTGGAAAAACTTTTGACTGTTAAAGCTCATGTTTGTAATGAAGATCCATTGAAAGTTTTGGTATCATATTCTATGAAGACTATGGCATCATATTCTCTCACACGGTTTTAGAGCCCAACTTGTCAAAGCTCAGTTTTGATTAAATTCCCACGTGATCTCTTCACATTTGTCACCCATAGTTACTTTTGACTTCAGTGGTCGGATGAGTATTCATATTTAAAGCAGGGATTTATTTCAAAGAGAGACCCAGGATGAGCTTATTTTTTACGCATTGGATCTATCCGTTGGAATTGTTTCTGTCTTACCCATTCTTCTACAAAACTAGAGGCTTGTATACATAAGTTTTGAACAGCTTACAAAAATTTAAATTAGTAATTCTAAATAATATTTACGGATTGTTCCTTCATTTCAGCACAAAATGATATACGTACTGTCCAGCATTTTTATCAAAGTTGATTCCCACATGTCGTAAGAATACGAAATTATAACATTTAGGTCTTGAAGTACGAATTCGATGCTTTATAATGAATTTATTCAATGAGTATAAGTTAGTTTTAAAATGGTTGGTTGTACTTTTCCCATCCATTTAATGAGTTTTGTGTTGGGTTTGTGACAACTAAAAAGTGAGTGAGATCATTTATCTGAGGTCGTTTCATGAGAATGGTTTGGTCAACAAAGACTTCCTAAATATTCAACATAGTGGAGCTAAAACACGTGCTTTTAAGAAAAGTTCTCTAAGTGCTTGCCTGCTCTTTTTGAATGCAGAAACAGAAAGAATTTCATTCATTTGGTGTTCGTAGAATAATTTTGCTATTATGTGTTGCAGTTTCCTTGTTGATACCTTTCAACCTACAAGGCGTTCTCAAGATGGGAAACCGGTCTAGAATACCGTAAAGAAGCCCCTTTTTTATTTGCACATCTTGTCTGCCTATTCATCTCATACTGACATCCTTTTTGTCACTAAACGTTTGTGGAAAGGTCACAAACAAGTAATCACTCGTCTGAACAAGTGTAATTATTAAGGAGTGATGCCCACTGTGAATGAAGAAGTCATCTTTGTCTTCTCTCAGCTCCGTTTTTCATCAGATCATGACATTTAGATGCTTTCACTACCTAAGGCCTGTCATACATATTATGTACACATTATAGATGCACGGGTTTTCTCTGTAGAAATACGAAAAATTCAAGCACACATGGTTGACAAATCCGTGAAACTATTTTCAATTTAAGCAATGGCACATATTTAAGGCTTCGTTGGTTCCGGATTCCGTCTTTCAAGATGTCTGTGATTGGATTTCCTTGTTAGTGATTAAAATCCTGTCGGTGTCCTTTATTCAGCAAAACAACGTCAAGCACATTTCAGATGAAAAATGACTATATTTACTTAATCAACTTTTACAGCATACCTTTTTGATCTTCCAGCATCAAAGTTCAGCTGAAGCATGATAACTGAAAAGTAATCTTCAAATATTTGTAGTTTCCTTATTTCCTGGACTAATATTTAGCGTGGGCTACCTGATAAACCTGATAAACAAAGCTAACAAGAATTCGATTCACATTTGAGACATTTTTCAAGGATTTTCTCCAAAAATATATTTGAGTTTTAAATCCGTTACTCTATTATTTTTCATCAGGCATTTCACAACTTGATTTAAAATTGATTTCACTTTCTTTAACATTTTATTTGCGAAGGCGTAATGTAGGCGCTCCGTCTTTAAATCTGAACGGAATACGTATACTCTTGTTGGTTGGTAATATTGGTTGACAAATTGGGTTTTCAAATATAGTTATTCTGGTAAAAGTCTTCGGTCAAAAATTTCGTAGCTTGTAGTTTCTTCTTACCTGTCTTTTCAGAAAAAGAATGACCTTCAAATAAATCCTACCACAGCCTCCACGAACCGCGGCTGCAAAATGCGAACAAATATTGCATGGCAGGTATTATAGGATATGATGATTTGGGTAGATTATTCACTTTATCTCCTACAACCATCTCAAAATTAGTCTGGTTGTGGGAACCTTTGGATTAACTGAGAAGTGCTATTTTTAACACTGTTTGCTGTTTTAACAAGGATATATCTCGATTTAAGAAAATACCGGATGTTTTTACAATTTGTGAAATGGGGTTTTACTTGTTGGAAGATGACGCAATACAATGATATAATGCAGCAGCAAGTAAATAAGGGAACGTGACGCAAGAAGGTGATAAAAATATTTTCCATCGTTTGCATTGGTGCCGGAAATTTTTAATATGAGACTCACTGTGTGTTGTATTCTTTGTTGAATGGAAACTAATAAATCTGAACGTCGGACTACTTTTAAGTCATATGCAATCTTTTCATTATGGCAGAGCGCGTTTATTCATCGTGTTTGTGCGTGCTTAACATTCACGTTATTTATTCAGTAGAAATGATAAATTTGACTGGAACAACCTAAAATGCCTTTGTATAAAATATTTTCGAGTATCAAGTTGAATTGGAGAAAAGAAAATTAACTACGTAATCATTCTACAAAGTTGTGCGGTGTTAAAAAATTACATTTGACATAAATTACTATAAATTCGAATTTTTTCAAGACATGATATGTGTGGTGCCTTCGGGTGGTGAAAGCGGGATCACTTCATACATCATTGCTCATCACAAAAATAAATCCTAATTCTCACATTCAAATCAATCATTCAGAATCTTTAAATGGCTTTCAAAGGAATACTGACAGAGTATCAATTTACTTTCTTAACTTTCTCCTGAAGTAAAAGTGGATTACTGATTTTAGCTTCAAGCGGAGATTGTGGGTAAACGGTTCCACTCTGACCCAAAACATCGTAAACTATCAACAACTCGCCGGATATCTTGGAGAGAACGGGTTTGCAGACTCAGTCCTACGGAGAAAGGTAGTTAAAGGAAACTGAATCTCTGAATCCTGGTTCCCCAAATTAGACTACGGTCCCACCACAAACATCCGGGAATATTAGAGTGTGCTACTAAATAACTCGGGAAATTTGTGCGAGCACTAAATTAAAATGAAACAAGAACCTTTCTTAAAACTGCAGAGAATAGTAGGTGCCAACGCATGACAGATTAGGGACAGCTCGTAGACCAAAACAAGACTGTAATGGATAAAAACAACCAACATACGTTCTCCAGCAAGCGCCAACACACCAGATTCATGTACGTTTCTAAGTTGGACCTTACTAAGCGAGGCTTTCATCGTGATCTCATATATATCCTTGTTTGAAAAAAGTTTCGAAAAAGAAATATTTTTTGATTTAACAAACTCCCAGTGGAGTCATCCTTCACAAAAGAACATCGCCATTTCTGTCACTGGTTTAAAAGTTGGTTGTCGTTCACCAAGTTAATCATGTTTACAAAAACATATATATTAATGAAGACACATGAAATTAGTGTTACTTCTGAATTTCATAATTCTGCAAAACGTTAAACATGACACGTAAAATTAAACCCGACATCGTTCACCCACCTAGCGCATTAAGAATTTGCGTTGGAAAAGAGCAAGCACCTTGAAAGGAGTAATGGGATTTGGCAAGCTCAACCACAACCATAATAATACTAGGATCATTCAAGGAACCAATTAACATTCATTCATTGTCTGTAGAACAAAACCTTTAATATCCTGCAAAGACATTTACAATGATAAATGTTCCTTCTCTCATTGGTGTTTTAATGGATCTTCATTCTAATTGAAACGAGAATGAAATGAATAAATAAAAGAAATACATTGCTATGATAAAAGTTTACAAACAAAACAATACTTGCAGTCGGTTTACGTGAGTAAGAGAAGAAAAAACATGAAACAAAGTTAAATTGGATAATACAAAATAATAAATTATAAATCTAAGAGCAAATATTACCTCTCTAGTTGTGCGTAAGGTAATACGATCTAATGAGAAGCGTGTAAACCAATTGGAATATTGTTGAAACCATTCAAAAATGGACGAAACTACCTTTAAAAGGGGAAAGGATGGAATCATTTTTGAATTAGTTCTTTTGCGAATCCAAGGTTCCAGTACACTTTCTCATTTCTGATGCAAGACTACAATACATTTAAGCAAAAAACTGGGATTGGATAGTCGCAAGGTACATAAAATGTAATGTAAGATGAAATTTGCATGAGTATGACTTTAGATCGCTCCGTTCCATGTTCCATTCTCCGTAAGTACCTTTAATACTGCTTAGCAGTTTCGGAATTTGCAGGTATTTTGCCACTGACTGGTTATAAATGGCATATTGACAATATTGACTGCAATGGATATGCAATGGCATTGCCTTTGAAATGAGTTTTAGTCTCGTCATTAAAACATTGATATATCTACACTTATCCGAGTCAGGCAATTGCCAGTAATGCCGGCCATTGCAGGATTTATTTTCCGAACACTTTAGCGAGGAAGTTTCGTGGAACATGCTATCAAGATTATGTGCAAAAGTTTAATGCAAATGATATAGGAATATATTCATATTTCAATTGATTTCATCATGTTTTTCCTTTTTGCATGATTTATATACATGCTTTCTCAGCTTTCTAGGATATTTTAGTAATGTTTTCAATTTTCATTAAAATTATTAAAAGGTCAACGTTTTTGCCTGGCAAAACCTTTCCCCCATATTACTTAAAACCGTTGTGAATTTTTAGTTCTTTACTGCCTTCACTAACTACAAGCGGCTCTAATTTCCTCTGGCATATTTAGTTTTATTTAGGTTCAAGAAACGGGCTTTTCAAGCAACTCAAATAAACTCAAGGTGGGTCGGAGAATGTTGTTTCCGTTGCAGGTCTGTAAAGGCTACCTAAAAATCAAACATAACCTTATTGTCAAAATGCATGTGAAAATTGGTAGTCAGTGGCTAAAAATTCTATGTAGATTTTTATTGCATCGCTTTAAATTTTGTATTCATGGGATGCGGTGGTAGAAAAAATGTATGAGCGCTTGCTTTTTGTTGGTATCAATATAAACATCAGTATACTGCTTATAAAAGGAAGTAAAACATCTCATTAACTTCTTTATAAAATAAGTGCTTGTCATATACAATCATCATCTAATAAAATATCCTGAAACTGCCAAACCATCCCAATATTTACCAGTGTCCTGTGTCAATGGCAAATACATGAAAAGTCCTAGACCAGTACCAGAACAATTACAAGGGTCGTATTGTTTGATTACGCATTTTTATACCTGTACTAAACTTTTCGAAAGAAAATTCAAATGCTTGTTGCTGAATTGATGAACCCGAGCCAGAAAGATCTATTAAATGCGTGACCTTAGATTAAAATGTTTCGTAGAATGTTGCTTTGTGGAGCGTCAAAGCAACATTAATTTGGAAATTTCAAACGTGCTCAAAGTGCAGTTATAAATAAAAACGGAAAAAAGTCGAACTGAATATTATTATACGCAAATGTCTGGATGTATAAAACGCTCAAAGATTATTCAAGTAAATTGTTATAAAGTGAAAATCGGTGACCTAACGTATTTGGGTACGGGTTTAATCCTTCCCCGATCACATCTTTTGGAATGGTACGGTCATTGCTTGATCTAATTGTCAATTGTGTATAATAAAAGTTAAATGGTGACTGATGTCTTCGTATAAAACATTATACCTCCTAAACTAATTTATTAGTCAAGAATGAATTCCAAAATATGTAATTTAAGTTCCACAAACTCAATCCACAAATAAATAAAATAAATAAATGGTAAGGAATTATTGCACTTGATAATCCCTACGTAAAATAATATACGGATTTTTGAATTTATTCAATGCTGAATTGCTCTCAAATTTTTTAATAATATCTTTTGCATTTACAAAACCAATCCAAATGCTTAAAGTATATGACTCGTTTTTCTAGTAGAATCAGTTGAATGACATGGAAATATGTGGGAGTAACATGAGCTGAAGTATTCAATCCTCCGATTCACAAACTGATATATGAGATAGGATTGTGTTGTTATTGGTTTGTATCCTCATGTCAAAACACGTAGTGTAAACATTTTCATAAACACCATGTCCTCTAAAACTCATTCTTCATTCATAAAACGTCCGTCAAATGAACAATGTTACTACGTAGTTTTCAGTGATGACACGTGATGTTAAATCCCACTTTCATCTCAAAAACAAGAAACGACTGATATATGGATTTGAAACTCAAACTTCCATAGATAATCTTTTATATAGGTTTTTCCAAATTGTATACATTCATTAACTAGTTCTTACGTTCATAAATATTGACATATGAAACACAATGAAGTACTTCAAGCTCATGACGTTTGCACGTGAGTTCTTGAGCAGCCTTTTGACAAGGTGGCTTAAGTTAACGACTTGTCAACAAGAAAATTAAATCACATCACGAAATACGCAATATACTGATAAACAACGTCCAAGACGACATACAATTTATGAAAACTCATTAGGTGGCTATCAACCATTTACATATCACACGTCACCATCCAGTTAGTAAATAGCATGGGTGTCTTTTCGTTATGGACTTCTACGACAGCTCATTGCGTATAACCGTCATTTTTAGCTTAAAGAGTGTGTTTTCCAACACATTTACGTCAAAGGAAGGCTGTGTAATATGACTAAGGAGGAAAGTTTAGTAGTGTAAGAGAAGAATAAAATTACATGATATAAGAAACGAAATCAAGCACATCTCCGGTTGGTTAAAATACGATGGATGAAATATTATCGCTATTACACGCGCGAAATTAAATTCGGGCTACAACGCTACTTGAGTTACTTTCTCTGACAAAATCACGTGTCTTCAAAGCATTATGTTGTGTAGCGTGCTGGATCTTGTGTAAAGCTTGTTCTCCTATTGTTGATTGTAATGTCGTAGTCCTAATCTAGTCTAGTCCTAGAAACTTCTGAAAACAAATAACAAAGCAACAATGTTTTTAAAATCCATTCAGATTTTTCGTTTTTCTTTAAGCATTTAGCATCCACTTTCTGATCGTTTGTTCCCTTAAAAATCATCTTAGACCGAAAAATTTGAAAACGGAGATATTTATTGAATTATTATCGTGTTATATGAAAATACTAGGAGCGGTTGAGCAACTAGAAAGCAACCAAAATATTGATGAAATGTTTATTAGCTAAAATCATATATTTTAGCAATAAATATTTTTGAAATGAGAAAAAATAAAAGACTATATGTATGATTATATATCCAAATGAAATCTTCGATAGAAATTGGTTCAGACAAAAGTGTCTGCAGAGTAACATGGAGGCAGTGTTCGGAATGGCAATAAATGGCATGACTGCAATATCCGGCATTACTGGCAATTGACTGACAAAATAAGGAATTATTGTCGGCAATATTGACAACAAGTGTCAATAATTACTTCAAAATTTAAAATTTTAATTAGATAGAGCAATATCAATGTTTTAATGCTCTATAATATAACGAGACTAATTTTAACTCAAAATGTGATCATTTCAAAGCTTTAAATCCAATTTATTCACTGTAATAGGGAAAATATAGTTGCCTATGCCATTGCCCTACTACATATCCATATCCATGTATTTTATATGGGGAAATATTGTCAAATATTACCAGTCAATATTGTCAATATTGCCATTTATAACCAGTCAGTGGCAAAATACCAATATTGCCGGCAAATTCCGAACACTGCATGGAGGATAAAAATATTTTATCTGAAAACATAACATTGAAACTAACGAAGTATTTATGATTCATTCATTCATTCATTATTTTTATTCAAGTGTCTAGCCGTTTCAATACACACATTAGCGATTGATCTCCCAACAGTGACACCATAAAATCAAACATCGACTAAACTACTAAAACATATTTAATAATTAACTAAGTCATACCCATTAATCTTTTTCATTTAATTTGATTATTCATACATCAGTGGTTTCGAGCCACTTCGACCCAAAAAAAACTCGAGATTTTCAAAGTCTACGTTTTATGATATAATATGAAAGCCTGTAAAATTCTAGGTTAAAAACAGCCAACATTATGTTGGGGTAAGTTAAGACAACAGTGCTGGGGCCAGGGCAGGCGCTTCTAAACTGAACGACGCATCTCATGTGTGATGATGTAAACTAATGTTTGATGATGTGCCGCGGGAAGCAAATTTTACAAAAGATCTAACCTAACCTAACCTTTATCTTGTATCTATCTTATGTAAAGATATTTTTATCTTTTTGTAAAATTTGCTTCCCGCCGCACATCATCAAACACTAGTTTACATCATCACACATGAGATGCGTCGTTCAGTTTAGAAGCGCCCGCCCTGGCTGGGGCCACTTGAACAGCAAAGGGGGGACCACGATTAACACCCCTAAATATCAACCGATTGAGCTGAAATTTTGGTTGGGGACTACTTGACTGATTCCCCAGGGGGAACTTTTGCCCGTTTTTCAAAATTCGAATTTGGCGCGGAAATATAAATTTTTCAATTTTAAAATTATTTTTTGCCAAAATTTTTGTTTCATGAGAAGGTATTAAATAAACCTTGCTTTTATTGATTTGTTGTTTTCCCAAAACATTACTTCGAGTGTTTCATTCAAAAAACAAAAATTTTGGCAAAAAATAATTTTAAAATTGAAAAATTTATATTTCCGCGCCAAATTCGAATTTTGAAAAACGGGCAAAAGTTCCCCCTGGGGAATCAGTCAAGTAGTCCCCAACCAAAATTTCAGCTCAATCGGTTGATATTTAGGGGTGTTAATCGTGGTCCCCCCCTTTGCTGTTCAAGTGGCCCCAGCACTGTTGTCTCAACTTACCCCAACATGATGTTGGCTGTTTTTAACCTAGAATTTTACAGGATTTCATATTATATCATAAAACGTAGACTTTGAAAATCTCGAGTTTTTTTTGGGTCGAATTGGCTCGAAACCACTTACATATTTCTTTAACTTTACTCTGAAAAAATTCATAACCTCTCTCCACATTTAGATCTTTTGGCAGATCATTCCACAGGATAGCACCTCTATAGTAAGATGAGGATTTAAAGCATGAAGATTTGAAGTTCGTTAGTCTCACTAGTGGGACACACCTCGAAGATTGTCTTTCGAAATGCACTAATTCTTTTTTCTCATATCTTTTGTAGGTATTCTTGAGTAGTACGAAATTACGTCTTTGCTTTACCGTCATAAAATTTAAATTTTTCCGAATATTTATGAGCTCTTGCTCATTTATCTCATTTAATTTCTTTTTTCTACTGAGTATTGGATAATAAAACCCAATTAGAAAATTATCTATCTTTGATTGTAATTTCTGGAGCTTCTCATCCGACACAACCGCCCAAATATCTATTGCGTAATCTATGATAGTCACCATCTGGGTTGTAGAGAAAGAGAAGATTATTGATTCCAACTAAAAGGAATAAGGTGAGTGTTGCTTTCACTGCTCGTCTGCAAATACGAAATTCTTTCAATATTTGCATCCGCTTTGGTGATAAGTATTAGGTTCAATGAAGAGATACTATTTTCTAACGAGGTAAAGGCTGACCCTAGTTCTACAGAATCAGAGGAAGAGTTGGGACGGTGAACTTTTGTCAATAGGATTCGCATGATGTTAATCAAAAACACGAGGTTTGCCTACAAATGAGAGTCACTCATGAATTTTTTCGTCATGAAAACTACCTACTTGAGCTTGTCAGAATGTGCTTCAATTAGCAAAAGCCATAACGTACCAGTAATGCAAACATCATGGGTCCCAGCAATATCCAAATTTCAGAACGCTCACTGTAGTCCTTCAAGCATTGAACGGGGTGATGCGTCAACTTCCCGTGCAGATAAAATCCTTGGATGAACATCCAATTGATGGATGCAACCGTGGCATACATATTCGTTGAGAGAACTCCCTTGCAAATTACGTCCTGTTAAGAAAACTAAAAGTGCTCATTAAACTATTCGGTGGAAATGTGTGACGGATGTTGGAATCTGCTTTAAGCCAACGTCCAAAAAAATCGCATGGACAACATGAAAATTAAAATGTAGAGAAATTTCATATCCTCTTAAAAAAATTTCTACCTTTGTAGAGCTCCTTAAAAAGCTTTAATTCGCATGTGAATGGGGAGTAGCAAATATTGTGGTGCTGGAGATTTCGAGGATATTTTAAGTCAAAGATTAACTATTTTAAATAAGCTTACATTATGCCTGTAGTGGCTGGTTCGGTTAAAAATGAAGGGTTCTGTGATGACGACAAGAGGGCAGAGCGGAGCACTAGCGCGATTATTAAGTGGACGTGTACAGTGACCACAGTGGTCGCATCGCAGACATCTGAAATCACAAATTGGTGTTACTCACCGAAACCAAGAGATACTGAGTTGAGTCTAGAAATATTTGGATTCTTACTTAAAATAGTAGAAAATAGTTAGGGCTAAAGCAAGGCAACCGAGAGAAAGCAGAGTGTATTGGACGGTAACCACTAGCTTACGTTCTTCCTCTTGATAAATTGTTTTTAGAAATGAATTCTTAGGTCTTTGTTTAAACAGGATGTAAGTAATGAGCGCAGAATTAAAATTTTTCTTTCTTATCTTTCGTATAAGATTTGAAATGAAGGCAGGAAACATTGGGAAACGTTGGGAAAAATCTTAGCGGAAGTCAAATCTTAGCGTTGACTTTTCGCATTTGCTCCATTTAGAATGAGCTAATTCCTGCAAAACTGTATCACACGTAAAGGACTGGGCTTCCAACATTATAAGCAAGTGTATACATTTTCAGAAAGGTTTAGTTTGTTCCGATCTCTTTGTCCACCCACAGAAGCGTCATCTGCAGCGTATTCTTACAACTTATTTCACTCTAAAGCAGCCAAATTGACTTGTTTTCTCCACAAAATAAGGTTTTGCCATATTCAAAAAGGAAGCACGGCATGTTAAGAGGGAACGGTGGCTCTTGTCGAGTCTGGAGACGCGACTGTCGTATTCTCTAGAAAGTTGCGAGTAATCAATATTCTCGTACAAAGTAAAAAAATAAATGACTTTTGTAAAATGGGTTATAAAAAATCTGAATGTATACGTTCTTATGTTTGTCATTCCAGATTCTTTGGAACTTAAATTTGTCTATAGATATAAACACGGCCAATTAATAACAATTCATATCTTTTCAGTTTTATAATTATGAGTGGCATATATTATTATTATGCTAATTTTTTATTAACAAATTGCGTCTAGTATACACATTATTTTAATCGGTGAGAGAAAATTTTTTATCTTCATTCAGACGCTTTTAAGAAAGCTTGATAACACTTTCACAGTTTGACAAAAGGAGTCAAATGGCAGTTCACAGTTATTGGACTGATATGATTTGAAGCACTATAAAGTCTAAATAAATTTATGTTTCTCCTTCTTCTTCCACCTGTTTGAATTTGATGGAAAGCATGGAATTTAGTTAAGTGTGCATGAATTGATATTCAAAATCTAAGTGTCCCCTCCTGTCCCTCCAGTGGTTGAGGGCCTTCTGTTGTGTTAAATTACTTCACTGTCACATCACCAAGAGCCCCGTTGACTAAAAATTGAGTAAATAAAACAGATTTATTTGAGCGAAATGAACCCTTCCGCTTTGAGTACTCCTGTCCTCAGATTAGATCTTCAAACAAATCTACATTATATGATATGATATGATAAGTGTTATATTACTTATGATTAAATTCAGGTTTGAAAAGAGTGTGTTCTACACAAAGAAATTTTATATACTCTCTAGAAGAGGTCTCATAATGCAGGAGATAGAGAGAGGACTGCGATTTTATAACGGCCATAAACAAAGCATTGATAGATAATCTTGTTTTGTTAACTACTCAATTTTTACTTTACAAATCCCATAAATGTATCTTAGATTATTTTAAATTTCAAAATCGGTCGGTTTGCTCACAGAATATAACAAATAAATTGGCATAAATTGGTTAAGTTTTATTTTAGACAGCTAGTCATGCAATGATCATGCATGAAAGTGTGTGATAATTAGGAACGAGTGTGCTGCACTAATTATAATTTTTTACATGTATATTTGGAATTTTTACAAGTAAATCAATGTGCAATACTTTCGAACTTCTGTTAAATATGTTATATTTAATAAGAAGCTTTTAAATACGCAATTGCATTTATAATGTGAATTTTATACTGCATGATGTTCACTAAAGCAATACTTACTCTTGAAAGCTCAATCATTTTATGAATCGTTCGTCGCCAAATTATATGCGTTCAAAGTAATGCTATAATATTAGCACACTTGCTTTTACTTTCTCCAAATTCATCACGACAATATAAACTAGGTCCATATTGCTCTTCCGGGTTCAGAATTGATCTTCAAAGATCAGTATGCAAAACACAGAAAGCTACATTGACTATAAATGTTCGTAGTTGTTAGTCAGCTTTGCAAAGCCATTTAGAATTTGCGAGTCTGCAAATGGAATGCTCAAAAATGTATTAGATTGATTTGTAGACATTGGAATTTCACGATTCATCGATGTAAATTAATTTATAATGTATTAAAGCTTCTCGGTTTTACTTTCATCAGCTAATCAACTGATGTTGGTTCTGAAACAGTTAGTATTCATCTTTTTGCAGTTTTGATGAATTTTCTGAGACAGTTTCTAATAAAAGTTGAGATTTAAAATAATGTTTTCAAACCCTTTTATCATTAGTTGTCATCTTCTCTTGAAAACCCTTTGATGTCAAACTTTAAATCAAATCAGCTACGCTTGGCCAAGAGGGTCTTTTCAAATGTTCTCCAACATTTAAATTTACGGAATTAACAATAAAAGAAGTGAAAATTACGAGCTTTTATTTCCTTTATCAACGATTCTATAGAACTAATTCTATTTTTGTTGCCCATGGATCGGGTTTAATGACTAGCATAATTTGTTGTCTAAAAAAGATTCAACATTACACATGAATAGGTTTCATAGAAATATTACAAACTGCTGGAATCTAATTTTACATGTTGAACGAAATTATTGATGTAAATACATATGTATACAATATCTGGTATCTAATGACATCGGCTTCCTGTTTTGGCCATGGATTACATGAGAATGAGTTGTTGAGCTTGTTTACGTCCTACCAGTTCGGTACCGTAAAACTGATGACAACTCCTTCAAATTGCAGTGTCGCTATACTCCATTTCGGAAGGCATGAATATTCTCATGTTGGATTTGAATTGAAAATGACAGACAAAAAAACTCCACTTGAAGCTATTTTATGATCCATAAATGATTTGGGGCTTTCATTTCAAGAAATACAATATGAAACATGAATATTGCAAATTCATTGAAATAGTTTTATTAACCGGCTGATAGGCTTCCATATATTTATAGTTCCATTAAATTGTAATAAAATTTGTAAATGTGTTAGAGTATCTATGTAGTTAGTGGAAATAGGAAATATCGTTTGTTGGATCATGCATGGGATGTGATTAGTTGGAAAGGAAACAAATACGGTGATGGAACAGGTAGACTGAAATTTGTCTTCAATTTTTAAGACGCAGAAAATTTATTTCAAAGAAATAGGAAGGCTCACGACTTCAAGGGAAAATGTGATTGCCTCAGCTTCTGGAAGGTGAATGTGGTGGATATTGACAATTTCAACTTCAGGACACTGTCCAGGATAAATTCATAATTTACAGGAAATGCTCCACAGGGACAGAAGCAAAAACTGTATTCCACTTGCATAAATAGTTTGAAGATAGAGAGTAGCGTTGTCACAGGAATGTAAATGATTATGTTAGGTTGTCATGAAGGAACGATATACAAACGATGATAATCACGTCTAAATTCATATACCCTTATCTGAAGAAAAGCACATTCTTATAAAAGGTGAACATATACCTTTGCCTTTGCTAATGTATGTAGCACCGTTAGCTAGAAATTTGTTTAAATATTGATATCACAAAAAGAGAGAAATTCGAGAGCAACACATTTTAATTAAACTAGTTTCTTTGAACCAATTGAACTTCTCCGTTTTTGAGTGGTTCTGTACACTGAATCAGCAATGGAAATAACGTAATAATTACCCATGATTTGATTGTGTGGTGGGGTTCACTGTGAACACTATTGGGAAATCACAACGATGATGAAATGCGTTACGTAAGATGTCATATTTTGTGTAAACTACGTGAGATAAAAAATGCAGCCATTCGTTTGCTGAGTATTACATAACGAGCACCAGTGCAGTATCGCAAGGACATTTTGTGTATTGTACAAATGCTTGGTTCCGAAATTTTTTTTGGTAATTTAATTGAGTAAATGCAAACAGCTAAAATATTGAGGTTTTGCGCAAAAACTTATTGTTAATTACTTTCAATTACCAACCTGCTCCTCCAAAATTTCTCCAATAGGAAAAATCAATCGTTCAATCATCGTTTTAACTTAATATAAAGTTAACTTGAAAATGGGTATGGGCAACCCGAGTCGTTCAGGACAATGAAAATGCATTTCATTCATATATCAACATTTGTAATAAGTTTAGCAATAATTTGACAATACTAAAATGCTAAAAGATTCAAATGAGAATAAATAATAATTTAATTTATTTAACACGAATTCGTAATAGCAGAATAGTTTGAAATATAATTTTAATCAGTAAGAACTATGATGTAATAAAACTTCTGACTGTATGAACCCGATTTCTCTTCCGGTTTAAAATATGTCCGCCAAGTTTAAACCTGAGTGGACTTCCTCGCCGTAGTTTTGACAGCGTTCTCCATTTCAGAGTTATTGACAACTCGCGCTGTATTTCCATCCCATTCCACCATTTGAAACGAGCTGCTAGGTTGCGGCCGCATCCCATTCATGCGGATTCCGACTTACATTCAGGTTTTTATATCGTTACTATCAAGTCGTAGCTCTGGATGTGCAATGTCAGGTTGCAATCTTTATATGGGTGTAGCTTCGTGGGTCACATCTTGAAGAATAATGCATAATGGGTCTGTAAATATTTTCTCACGGGAACGTCTGAAATATACGAAAAGACCCTGCTCGCGTAGTGAAGCACTTTGCGTTAAGATTAGTATTAACTATTCAAGCTTAACCAATGGATTTTTCCCTCCACGTATCGATTACTACTTTTAATGTACTCTGCTAAGAATTTCACAGAATCATTCTAAGACTACTTCGTAAGTTGTGCAATGGAAGCTATTTTAAGTGTTTGGCAATCTTGGTCTAGTTTACCAAAAGAAAACTAGATTATGTCATGTCATATACAGTCTTTGAATAATTTATAAGCCACTTCAGAAGTAAATCCAGCAGCTTGTTGGATTACCCAATTAGTTCACCTCTCCAAATGGACTTGGGTTGTTTCCAATTTCCGGTGAGGAGGTTTGGAGCCATGTATCCAACTCATGTGAAATGGGAGGCCCCATATATCATTCGTGAGCGAAGGGACATTCATCACTGTTATCAGTGCAAATGCCAACGCAGTGTTTTACATGTTTGGCTACACAGACAATGATTGAATGATTTGCGTAAAGTAAGACTAGAAAAAATTATAGAAGCATGTTTAATATTTATATAAAATAATTTTACTATTTAAGAACATGGTTTATAATTCGAAAGTGGAAAGAGGGCTTTTTTATTCATAATTCCGCCCCAGTTTTAAATCTGACAAGGGAGGAGGATGCGATGCTTGATTGTTTTTACATACTCCAACTTGCAAGTGTTTACTCAAGTTTTCAACGCAAAGGAAAATGGTTCTGATGAAACTATTTTCCTTTGGTTTCTTTAAGCAATCTTTTGGTTTGTAGTGAAATTTTAAATCAGCCTTGAGAACGCGTAACTTTATAGCCCACTCATGAGCAGAACATTATATAAGTGACATCCCAAACTAAAAGTTGTATCTTACGTGTAAAATTAAACCTATATTCTAAAACAATTGTCAGCTTGTTGCTTCTCAATCAATATCTGTTAACATTATTCTCTGAATGCAAAGTTACGAATAATGAGCTGGATCATATTTTATTTATTCAGTTTCACCCCTTTTACATCCAACGAACCGTATTGTAGTCGACTGAAGTGCCAAAAAAGGTGTTTAGTTCAATAGAGCATTCCATTGCAACATCGGAGGTAGCTGAACGGGTTCTCTGATCGGCTAATTCAAATAAGGGGAAAACAAAACGCAAAAAATTCACTTTGTGTCATACTTCACTACTTCTTCCTGTGAAAACGTATTTATTTATTGAATGAAATCAGGAATGAAGGAATTACATCATAAATGAAAGTTGCATAAAACCGAATGTTGTTGAAGACCACAATCCGATATTCTCTCAAGCTAACGTTGCTTTATCCATATTGAGCAAACATGTGGTGAAAGTAAACGTTGGTTTCGAATATGTTTCCGCCAATTAACGGCCAATGAGAATAACGATTTTTGGTTTAAAATCTTACCTACATTGTCATCCAGTTGAAGAACGCAAAGGATAGGAAAGGACAAGACTTGAGATCTGCATATATAAAACTAAATAACAGACACTTCTAACAGGATGACTTTTGTCTCATTTTAAATAATTAAAGTTGAGTTTGCCATATTAAAACGGTACTCACCGTCTGATTTTTATGAACACTTAAGTTTCTGCTTTACCCCACCGTCATCTTTAAGACATGTAGCAAATAACTGTATTCTGGCAACTTGTGTTAACTCTAACTCACTGGTATTATCATAGTTTCATTTGAATTTCCAACTGACATTCCTGAATTAAAGGCTTACATCCGCGTTAGATTTTCTGCATTCAGATTGTCAGCTTCAGCAGAAAGGAATGAAAGAAAGTGGAAGTACTTCCAAAAAATCAAACTCTACCGTTCATCGAGTGAGCTCTAAAATGGGAAACCATTTAGCTGTAAACCTTACGCCATGATTTCATTCTGTATTGTAAAGTTGAACATTGGTAAACTAAATCTTGCAGAAAAGTGCAATAAAACTGTAAGTTCGAACTCATTTGAACTTTATTATATAATTCAGGAAAAATGTAACCAGAAAACAAGATTATATAGGTTCTAGTCCTCCCAATTCTTTCATAAAAATGTAAATATGATTAAGCATTCAGTATAACTCAGACGATTTCTGAATAAAAGTATAAGGCAATGGTATGCCACAAATTTTCCAGTCAAGCTGTCAAAACTTCCACAATTTACAACTTGATTTGTTGACCAAAATGTAATAATAACTTATTATACGCTAATAAATATATATTAACTAAAAGCTGTGGAAAACGAAAATTACAGCCTTGATATTCTACCACAGACCTTTTTATAATTAAGCAACAAAGTGAAGTCTTAGAATTCTGAAGCCATTTTTCCAATCTCCTTTGTGAAATGTTTTACTATCAAAACAACTAATTAAAGGCCAGACATAAAAATCCGGGAAAACTGTCTCAAATGTGTCTCAAACTGGTTGTCAGTTAAACCTATTTGTCAGGTATTCATTGCTGCACCAACGATTCAGCCTATCTGAAACTGAAATAACTTTCTTACTGAGAATTTCTAATTGGATTTTTATTTAATCAAGACGCATTTCGTATAAACCTGTATTTGATGGGGGTTTCTTTGTGAGTAAACTGAGACAGCCTATTAATTTCTGAATGAAAACCCAATCACGATGGCCTTTGTAAACATCTAAATATTGCAAACATTGTAATAGACATCACGGCTTCAATGGAAGGCACTTTCTGGTATTTGTCAAAACGTTGCCATTAAAACGGAAACCTACACGTAGGTTTCCGTACGTACGTGTATACGAGTATAACCAGTTTTGGAAAGGATGGGCTTCACTAGTAAAAGCTTTGAAATTTCATGGCAGGATGCAGTAACAAGCTTTGGAGATGATGTCAGGGAAAAGTCCCTCAGCGTATGAAATAATATCTTTGAATATTAGCATTCACAGGGCTCATAAGACCTTAATTAATATGCTTGTTTGGACTGATCATTCGACAAGTTTGACAACAAATTAAATGTCAGTCAGATATTAATCAACGAGCACCATTAGGAAACGTCTACGTTGGAGAAAATGTTACCATAAACATCTTACAATTAAAATTACTTGTTAAATTACGTAGTATCTTGTAATTTTTGCCAAGCATAATATTTATTCATGAAATCTACGCGCAAAGTTTTATTAGGTATTACGTCCATTCGAGCAAATAGGTTCATCTAATTGGAAAACGCTATTAGACATGACATAAATGTTTTTACAGATTTACGAGCCATCTTCGAACACGTTGCAAATGCTTTTCATCTATATCAGACACGATAGGTCAGATAATGGAATTCCATATAATTCCATTCCAGGTAATGGATGATGCTCTGAAGTGACATTAATGTTAATTAATGGTTCTTTTTATCTTTAATAACCGGCAACAAATCCTAATGAAGGCACTGCTCTCTTATACGTCGATGGATTTGTTTTTGCTATCATATTTCACTTTTCGATAATGTGGTATGTTTATATGTTTAGATTGGATTAGTGAACAGAAGTAGAAATATGAACGGAACACTATACGCGGTTAACCCGTTTGTATTATTAAATTATTAAGAACCGTTTGAAAAAATTAAATCACAAATTTTGTAATTCATAGGTTACTCCAGCTCAATCCAATCTTGGTCCGGATGCAGGCTCAAGTATTTTTAGGCATTGAACTTGAGAGAAAATGCTCACACATGGAGGTTTTGTGTGTGCCCAAGCCTATTGAATGTAATAAACGATATTGAATTCTTAGTGTGAAATCGTATCTGTTACGAAGCAAGTGTGTGCACGCTTTGACCTTGGTTAACGTTACAGAGACTTTTAATGGTGCGCCCATGTCTCAAGTTGCAATTAATACTTCGCTCATTTAGAAGCATATGTATGTATACCTAACTTCCACACCCCCTTATTTTTTCTTGCAACTGATGATCAAATTTTGAAAAGCAGTAAACTATATGAATAAACGGTATTATGTTACATGTGTAACAAAACTAAATACAGCATCACTGTTTTCGTATTAGAGAGCTTACTAAATACCTGTCAAAGCTGATCACCGTGTATAAAGTGGGTTTGCTATTTTGGACTATACTCCGTGTCTTAAAATAGTTTCAAATTCACTGGCTTCTTCTATTTTGTTATAAAGACAATGATTGATGATGAGGAGTGGGGTGTTTGTCAAAAATGTAATTTAAAATACAAAAAACAAGCAAAAGCAATCGATCAAAATTGATGTTCTGCATGAATAAATGCAGGTTGAAACAATGTTGTATTATAACATGCATATTTCGTAGGTCAACATTGAAGCTTGAAAAGCGATCATAAAAAATTGTTCCCGGGTTTCCATTTCATTACACACTGCAGCTCTTACGTTAAATTCCAACATCACTATGCTGCTTTGCTTTAGTTTTAGGTTGCCAATCATTAATATTAATATTAGAAAAATCCTGAATCCACATGACTCTTCTTGTATCGTCATCGTCATCATAGTCAAAAGAATTATAGGTGCATAAGATTACACGATTTTTGGAGCACAGTAAGATGACGACCGCATTCCACACACGTGAAAATTACTTTACGCATTTAAATGCCCAATTACAATAAAGCATGGGAACAAACACAAAGGTCCTTTAATGCTCCATTTGAGGCATCAGGTAATGATAATTGCAAAGGTTGGTTACTTTCTACTTATAAAAATGCAGTACGGTAATAAAATACAAATTTCGCCTACCTAAAAATAAAAACGAAAAATGTAGGATTGACCTAACCGCATTGACTCGTACACTTGTATGTTACAGCAACTGGAGGCGTTTCAGAAAGTTGAAGGGACTTGCAGACTATTTGACGATATATTAGAGGCTACATCACTTCCACTACTTTTATATATGTTCAGTGACCATTGGAATTGAATAAGGTAGAGATGTTTGCTCAAGTTTACTTAGTTTCGGTTGGAACTACTCAAATATGAAGCTTATAACAAACAGAAAACTCCTGTTTCTTTACTCTAGACAACTTCAGAGCAAAATAGTATACATTATTCAGAATGTCAAGTATAAAAAATATTTGTCCCCAAGTGGGCTCTATAGAGATTTTGTTTATTTAGAACGCCTACGTATGATATAAATATTCCTTTTCTTTGAGATTCTATAGTAACATCGTTAGTGATACTGATGGTTTCACTAGAGAAGGTTTCTACAAAAGTGAAGACTTGTATCTTTAGAAAACCAGCTTTTCATGTTTTATTATCATTAAAAGTCAACTGAGAGCGAATTGTAACTCAAATTTATTTCCCAACAACATTCAATTTAAAACTGATCAACCTACTTTTAAACGGTTTCTGAATTATCTTCAAAATGATTAAATTATTATCAATAATATTTCTGAATGTAAATGTAAAATGAAATACATAATCCACCTTCCATTTTGGGATACATAATGTTGAATGAGCTATGCTGTGTAATTAAATACTGATAACAGACTTTTTGTCTAATTCAATGAAATATACATAAATTTACTCAGCCAACCCCCACCCAATTATACGCGAAGTAGATCATTCATTTATGAGCTGCTTGTTGGACAAAATGGGTAGAAAAATTGGGTTTGCGATACTTCGATAATGATAAATGTACCCAATCCCATGTACTTTTTTTGTAAATGACATTTACATGTGGTTTTTTGTGGCACTATTCAACTTGCAATTGGATCTGTATTTCCTACAAGTTTTTATGAGTGGCTGTTAAGCATTTTAGAGAGTTAGCACTCGACGTTTCATGAAGTGGATTATCTTTATTTGCGTTGGAATATTGAACTTAGAGAGCAGTGCTCACGGCTCTCCCTTTAATGATTATGAGGCGTAAAAGTTAAATAGTAAAAGTCAGTAGTTAAACCTGCCTTTGTCTCGTAAAGAGGATTAAGACAAACTGCCAGGAGTCCTTTTTATTGTAAACAGGAAAATCACAAAGGCTTGATGACAATTTTTCATAGGAATACCCCTATGAAAAAGTTGTTATCAAGCATTTGGCACAGGAAGAGACAAACACTAGTTATTTACTTTGGCTTTTAGCCAGCAGCAGTGGCATTTGTTGGGTTTCTATACATGAACTGAAATAGAGCGGTCATCATTTCGCGTTCGGATTTATAGACTTCTGTTATTTTTCGGCTTGTCGCACATCCTTATTTTATGAGGGATTGCTGTACATATGTTGAATCAATATGTTTGTTTGTTCTATATGCAGTGAAGCTATACATTGTATTGTTATTCTCTTGCTAGGATTTAGTACTTGGAGGAATTATCTCTACCTACAAAAAGGCTGAGTTCATTGCTGGAAAAAAATAATTTCCCAAACAATCCCGGATAAGCGTAACGAGTTTTACCTCTAGAAGAACAACTTTAGTTTTCGTATACGCATAAAAGTTTGGATGAAACACTTGCTGTGGAAATTCAATAAGCCACAGACAATTTTTTGGGGCTTGAATTTCCATCACGGCTACAACATTTGAATTTATATTTTGACTATATCTCTTAATATATTTTAGAACTGCATATGTATGCGGCACTATGTCTGCAATATATTTAGTGCTTCGCATTCAAGAAGTCTCCTACATTTCTGATGGGGATCAGAAAGCTATTAGTTAGTCCAATTAAAAGCTTATTGGTTTACTGTAAAAATTCGGTTGCACAGCGGGGGTTGTAATAATTACACTGGTATATGTTTCTTCTCCATGGGTTTCAGACGAAATCTTTTTTTTAGTTTTCATGGATTATTCACAAGTCCAAAATTTGCAACAGTGAAAACAATTCGAATACATTAAGAAACGACGACGCAGCATGGAACAGTGAGATACGTATGCAAATTTTAATAAAGGAACTGTACAAAGCAAAAAGTGGATACTTTGAAGAAGTAGGATGATACGTGTAATTCGAGATTTTTACTTGTCTGGGCTAAGGTTATGAGATGCTTATTTGCGGTTGTTAGTAAAAACTTCAAAGAACACAAATTTAGATCATTATAACATCTCTCGTGCCTCAATTGTGATCATGTCATTGTACCCAGCACTATTATAAGCTTTTGTCACATGTAGCTTGTGCACGTTTTTTAACAAGCTGCAGAATGGTGTGTGAGAATTATCTCACGTTATTTATAAGAATTTACCTAACATATTAATTTATGTAACACGTGTTGTAGAGGAACATGATCATGTCGTTTGATACAATTGGATTTTTGAAAAAACACGAAAGATATGACAGCATCTGCGAAACACAAAAAATGGAAACAACATAGTTTAATTTAGTTGTTGTTTGTTTGTTGTTTGTGAGTAAAATAGACATTCGGGCTCAGTAGTTCTAAGTATTGGAGTTGTTTACTTACTGACCTTATTTACTAACTAGAAACACATCTATTTGGTTTAAGTTGTAAACAAGGTTTTAAAAACGCAAAAAATCGGAGCGTATATGTTCCTGGTACTCAAATGAGGTTTGAAATATTAGATAGTGCGTATTTCAAACTAGCTTGTGTATTACTGAATTTATCTGAACGTTTTTGAATTTTACTGCAATGTTAATCTTATTCGGGTTACAATAAACTAATATAGAGCTTATAAGGCCCATGCAGACTACGTCCACAAACTGGCAAAGATAATTTATGAAATGGGAAAACAATGTGTTTTTTGTTTATAAAAGTTAAGCTTTATATTTCCGAATTTACCTTCATATCTACAATGACACATCTTTTTCATTTCCTGCCAACTTTAAATCTAGTTTTTTTTCTGGAGACTAAAAACTATCATTTCCGGTGGATTCAACAAACCTTAATACGAAAAATACTTTTCATTTTAGCCATTTACCATAAAATAAAGAATCAATTGATTGGAACAGTAATGAAATCCAATAAGAAGTTTCTTTTCCCCCCGTCTTTTTGCGATGATAGTAGCACATCCCTAATTGATGCCTTCTGCTATATGTAAGTACTTCATTTTTTCGGATAACCTATAATTAATTTTAGTTAGGGTAAAATTCACAATTACAACTACAAAAGCTATCAAACGAGTTTGTTTTAATTCCTACGACTTGTTTTTACTCAAAAGTGTGGACCTTACTGGTAGAAAACGTTTCAGAGCTTTTGGTTCCTGAAATTTCAAAACTTTGTTGACGAAATAGAATCGCTTGGCACAAAGTAGAAGACGAATTTCAATTTTGTTAGTCAGGGCTTGTATAAAGACTAAATAAGCACTCTAAATTAAGGTACTACAATATAATGCTGTGGCTGTTCAGCCGATATTCATCACAAACAAAACTAGTAAAAAGCGGCTGTAGAGGTTCTTACGATAACAGAGTTAGAAGAGCTTTTACTTTCATCAAAAATACTATGCTACATATCACATTTTTGTTAGAATTTGCTATTTTCTAATCATAAATTTATGTATCTTTTTTCTACCAAAATATAAGTGCATTCAAGATTTAGTTTTGAAGAAAATACATCAAACCAATTTCCATAAAATTTCAATACTTTCAGCATCTTTTTTTAACCTATAATACCCCTGGAGAAAGCAAAACTCTAATGAAGAGAGTTACAGTAAAATTCATTGTACTTTCTAATACCTTTTTGCATTTAAGTTTAATTTCAAAACGTAAATTTTAAAATACATTAGGTCGGAATTTGATTTAAGGCAGTAGTGTAACTCACAATTTACATTGTAAACTTAAGCAGGCTTACCTGCAGGTTGCAAAACTTCGTAAAAATATCCATTCTAAAATGAGGATGACAAGTGAAAGCTTTACAGCATGAACATGCCGCACAGCACATTGATTCCAGCCAGATTTGGAATATGGTTTCTCCATTAAAAAACCAGAACCCCTTTTCGTTCCGTTCATTTTTACTAGGCGTCCTTATCGAATTGGATACTTCATTGCGGTTAAAATTAAAAGGGCGGCTTTGAAAGAAACTAATTAGGTTGGAATTATCAAATTTAAGCGGATCAGCGGGCATTCTATCTTTCTTGTGTATGACATTTTGATAAGGAATGCCTGTATGCTATTTAATTTGGTGGAGTATCAACTAAAGAGTCCTTTAATTTAGCTTAAACGATTTAAGCTACCTATTGCTTACCTAAATTGGCTTCAAGGAGCATTAAACTGTCATGCTGTTACGTTTTTATACAATGTCTATGACTACATCATGTCATTCATTTGAATTTCTTAGTAAGCATCCAATGGACTAGATTAAATTAGCAGAGTCAAGATTCCTAGGTCCTATAGGAAGCCAGTCTACAATAAAATAACGACGTCCTCCGTTCATTTAATAATTTTGTGCTCATTATATTCATGCTGACATACGTTCTAGATTTAAATTTGTGTATTTTATGTGCCTAAAACCCATAAATAAGTAATAAAGAAACAAAATTATTAAGGTCTGAAGCCTTTTGTGAACTCACGTCATGCGTCTTGTCAGTGGTTGTAGTGTTTCTCTCTTAAAATTACTTAAACGAATCCCTTCATTCATTAATTACTTCATGTTTCACTGCTTTCACCAGAGAAATGCAACCTTTATTCAGTCAGCATA
>LJIJ01002251.1:0-29342 GCA_001718145.1 Orchesella cincta
ACTTGGCTTACAGGCAGAATCTAAAGATCATCAAGCCAGGAGAAATGTGTTGAGAAATTTTGTAAGGACTTATGCGTGCGTCTTGATTTGGCCGCATCAGTTCATTTGCCGGGAATATCGTAATTTGGTCAATAAAGCATTTCTGTAACGCACTTGATTTCAACATGATTAACTGAGTATCATCACGTGGCTCAAGAGCCGAAAGGCCAGTTCAACACGATCAAAGAATTCGTTGAGGGAAAGGTTACAAGATGGTTTACCAACAGCCAAAGTATCATTACACTGTTCAAAAAAGATTTGGAAAGGAATTCAGTTTGTTTGGTTCATGTCGTAGAAAAATGCTTTCCACGTGACTCCACTTGTAATGCAATATATTGAGTATATAAAACTGTGTCGAAAAACAGGCACGCTTGGAAAAACGTGTCCTATTCGATGTCAAAATTTTATAACTTCGAGTGTCCGAAAATTTAATGAGGGAAACAAACTACAACTTTCATTGTTTCGAGACGGTTGTGAAAAAAATTTGACAATCAGATGTACCATGGATTACCAGGACAGAAAGTCAATACTGGCTCAGAGAATCATCCAGAAGTTTTTTGCAGTTGGACTATTATATAAATGGGATGACTGGGGCAGTTGGCATAAACTGCTTTTGAACAAGTTGCACCACGATCACGTTAGAGGTGAGCCGGAGACTATTGAGCTACCTAAAATAATATGGCAGCCATCGTATTTGGCGCTTTGATGCTGGCAATTTCATTGTTGTTTTTTTTTTTTTTCATAATAGAACTAAAGTTTAATGTTGAAACCTTTATCGTAAGTTCAAAAGCTGGTGCAAAACGTTGTGCAAGTTGAACGCAGGCAAGCGTTATTGATTTTTTAGAAGGCGTTTAAATCGACCAAATCAAGTTAAGTTGATTGTTCGAACTTCAAATTCTAGCTTGTAATAATTTCTTTCACATGAAGCAAACTCCCTTGTATACAAAATAGCTCTGTGGCTTGCTGCAGAAAACATATATTACGATAGTTATTTTTAATTAAATATAACTACTTAATTAAACATGAATTAGGTTAACAAGACAAATTAATGTGTAAAACACGTTAGTGCGTCTCATTTACAGGTATATGTAAGGCTTTTAATCACAAGCCATTATGCAAACTATGAGTTTTCGTTCATTTTAAATGATCTAATTAAAGCATTGAATTTGTACATGTAGACTAATAATAATAATAATAGTTGGCCAAACACATTGACTTCTAACGCATCATTTTTATTTATTTTCAAAACATCGTGAACAATTAAAATATTTACGAAATAGCAACCGTTAGAAATAATAAGAAAACCGAAACTATTCAGATTGAGTTCGGAAATTACTTTTCTAGGTGACGCTTAGATAAAAGATCCTATCATTTACTCATCAATACGACCTAAACATAAACTTACTCACTCCCTGCAAATATAAATATCAAATATGGTTTTATAATTACAACAGTCTTTCTTGCTAATTTACAGTGAAATTAATTAAATCTATCTTGACAAACACGAAACCAATTCTCATTTTAATGCGAGTAGGTATACTAAAAAAGTTATTATCGCCAGTTTCCTCAACTTGTTCGTGTTATACCTTGTCTGATAGACCGGATGTCTTAGCACACGTGGACCTTTTCTAGCAAGACAATTTTCTCAGTATTCACCCAAAGGCATTCTTTCAGAGGAATCTAAAGTACAACATATAGAATTCTGTCTTAAGTCCTATTTTAGAGCAATCGGCACATAACCGAATGTTAATCCTGACTTTTAAACTCAAACATAAACTGGCTAATAATTAATAACCATCTGTAATCGTAAACATTTCAAAAAGTTTAAATCAAGCATCAAGTCGCTTAAAGGTATAATGCCAAATATTCCTACTTAATAACATCTTGGTAATCGAAATAACTGTTATCTTTTATCTTATTTACTGATATTCACTACAAGGTAACGGAAATTACGAAATTGCAATATTTCCCCAAAAATGGAGTTGATACGTCTCGCATTGATTGCAATTACATTAGCTCTATTCCAAAGTATCACAAGTGCTCTTATCAACCCCTTCTTAGGACCGTATTTTCCCCAATTAAATATCATATTGCGAAAGAACTTACGTCGTATACATCTTCAATTACAGCTAACAAACAGAAAGTAGACACTCTTTTTACCAGACGCGGTCGTGCGCTGCCAGGTTTCAGCACAATTCAAAATGGAAATAGACTGAAAATGGTATCAGTTACAGATACTCGAGACACATTCTACTACGAGTTAAATGACACACCTCGTCCCTCACCGAATGGAACGACATTGCGGCTAAATGTAGGTCATATGAGAAATAAACTATCTCACAATATGGGGTATTCACCCTATCTAGCATATTTGTCTCCAGCACCGAGTTGAATTTCTTTAAATTGACAACATTCCTTATGGAATTAATACACGTGAACTGAAGGTGAGCATGACATTTTTCAAAATACTCCTTGATCAGATTTCACTGAATAACATTCCTTACTCTGGAAAAATTTTAAAGACACGCTAAACTTACAGCTTTATATTAGTTGAATAATATATGAAAGTGAATCTATCCACAGTTACACATCTTACACACGCCATTACCGTGTCTATTATGTCTACATTAAAACCGTTTGTCCATTTCAAAACTTTCAAATAAACTAAGACTACCGGTAAAAATAGTGCTGTGAAAACGTTTGTCACGAGTAAGGAATTTTTCAAGTGAAATCTGATCAAAGGGAGTATTTGAAAAATGTCATGACTACACCTTCCAAGTTCAGTGATTAATTCCCATAGAAATTGACCAATTTTAAAAATTCAACTCGGGTGCCCTTGGAGACAAATATGCCAGTGAAACCCCAATTGTGAGATTAGTTATTTTCATAATGGACCAACATTTGCGCCAATATCGTTCCATTCAAGTGAGGACGAGGTGTGCTATTTATCTCGTTTGAGTTAATTTTTCATGCTGACAAGATGAACGAGCGCGGGATCGATTGATTCTTAGACGAGCAATTGATGATTTGAAAATAACGGTTGTTGCATCACGAACAATGTTTGTTTTCGTTGTGCCAAATGTTGGGCTACAACAAATAGTTTCTTCCAGAAACAATGCAACGCAAAAGTAGAAATAGTTTATTTCCAGCGCTAAAATCCTTCTCAACATTTCCCAAAAATCGAAATGCAACCGACTCGCTTTGGTTACGATAATTGTTCTGTGATACTGTTCCCATGCTCTAATTCCTGCAGCTGACTTTCTCTTAATATGGAACAATCCAGATTTGCAAGCGATTCATCGATTGCTTTTTCGGAACGCCAACGGAAAGGAAATTGTTGCACTAGTGACTCTGCCCAAGGACTGGTTACAATTCATCCAAAACAAGCCAAAAAACGTTTGTCTGAACTCAAAAAATCGGATAAATTACAGATGTAATCGTGGCATCAACTCAGTAATTCTATTGGCGACAATTCACAACGTTTCGCTTTCCCTACTTCACTCATCCGTACAGAGCAACGAGAAGTTTAAGACACTTAAAAGCTTTGAAGACCCTGAAATAATTAAACCAAACTTCGCTTTCTGGAATGTCCACTTGAATACCATTATTCCTTTGCAGTTTTATAGTTTTAATCCGTACATTATCTTTTATTGTCGGAGAAAGTACGCGGAGGAACGCAAACTGGTCAACTTTTCAATGTGGTACGAACCCTTTGGTCTAGACATATGGATGGCAACATTGAGCGTAGTTTTCATTGCCATTATATACTGCTACAGGCGAAATCATCAAGTCGTTGAGGAAATTGTCAGACTTATCGGTGGTGTGTTTGGCGCATCAGTTCATTTGCGGGAATTTATCGTAATTTGTTCAATGAGCTTTCTGCTGACGCAACTATATTCAAATGGATTAACTAGTATCATCACAGTTGCTAAAGAACCCAAAGGCCAGATCAACACGATCAAAGAGTTTGTGGATGAAGGTTACAAGATCATTTACCAGCAGCCAAATTATCATGACTCTGTTCATAAAACATATGGGAGAGAATTCAGTTATTTTCGTATATCTACTGAAAAGGCTTTCCAAGTGTCTCCAGTTGTAATAAGAGATAATGAGTATGTAAAACTGGTGTCAACCACAGGCGCACGCTTAGCAAAAGTGTATCCTATATCAAGATCTAAATTCTATACATCGAACGTTCGTAAATTAATGAGGGAAACAAACGACCACTTTCATTGTTTCGAGGTTGTTCAAAAATTTGATATTAAGATGTATCATTGGGTTACCAGGACAGAAGGCCAATACTGGTTGAAAGAGTCCATCCAGAAGTTTTTTGCACTTGGACTAATTTACAAGTGGGACGAATGGGAAGTTTGGCATAAACTGCTTGTGAACAAGTTGCATTACGAGTTCGAGGGGAGCCAGACTATTGAGTTTACTAAATTATGGCACTGCTCATATTTTGGGCTTTCGATGCTGGTAATTTCAATTTTTTTCATAATAAGAACTAAAGCTTGGTTTCTAAAAAACTTATTTGTTCAGAACAAGTGCAAAACAACGGTTGCATAGAAGTACGTGCTCCTTTTGTTTTAGTAGGTGTTTGAATCAAAAAAATCGAGGATTGATGATTGTTTGCACTTAAAATTCTAGTTCGTAATATATTTAGTTGTAGATTATGATAGTTTAGACTCTAAACAAAATCACTGTTGAGGTGGATGCAGAAAATATATATTATGATGGTTGTAAAAATATAATAACATAATTAAACATGAGTTCATAGGACGAATTGTTAAAGGACGAATTAATGTGTCTCAAATACATGTGAATTAAATTTTTGTGACAACGTTTAAGAACATTTTCTTGCGATTTAATAAATAATTGTAGTGCATTATTTAAAACATTCGATTGAACAATACAACATGCATACCTTTTTATTGCACCTATTTATTTCTACAAAGTTATGACGATTTTGGAAGTGTCGTGATGAGTTAATTGTCATAATGTGTAAAGGGGATCCAACGGAAACAGGTGCTTCGGAATACTCAAAAGTGTAAGCACAACTCTATCATAAATTTTACGTGTTAATTGTATTTGCAAAATGGTTAAATCTCCATATATTTTTGAATTGTATAACAACTTATATTTAGCAGTATTTAATGCAAACAAAATCCTGACAAAAAGAGTGGTGCATCTATTTCCTGTAAAAATGAGTCATGAAATTTTTGATTCAGTTATGTAGCTATATAAACGGTGAAAGCAGGTGAAAGTAAGCAAATATTTCATACCATGCGTTATCAAATTTTGTATTAAAGGTGTATAATGATGTTTTTCCTTATGTGAAATGCAACACTAAATATCAGCCCGTTCTCGCAATCAGAAAGATAAAAACATTTAAACAACATAAATGTTCACTTAAAACGCAAACGATTATTACAGTTTTCCCTTAAAATGACTATTTTTAGTGTTTTGGTGATTTATTATTAATTTATTTGTGCTAAATGTAAATATATTTGACAAACATTTATTTAAAAAATCTAATTAGTAACAAAGTTTTAATTAAATACATGTGTTTTTCTCTTGACTTTCACTAAATTTAAAGATTAAGAAACGCCACTGAAATATTTTGGAAATATATGTAACATTTAAAACTATCATAAAAATAACTATTTTCATTCTGAGAACTTTTTACTTTGTGAAATACTTATCACCCAATATTTTTACCAGAATGCAATTTTAGAGTTAAAAGTGGTTAGTCAGAGTATTCGTCATCGTCCTCTTCCGGTGCAACTACAGAATCTGGTTCAAGTTTAACCTTTGGTGGAGGCGGAATATAATCTGCTTCCACCTTTATTTTACTCAAACCAGCACGAGTGTGAATGTCGTTCCGTCCAATAAATAGGCGTCCATTTCCCAACGTTTTGGACGTGAACTTTTTCATGCTTTGTTCCCACAATTTTTTCCTGCTCTCCGTATCACACACTTTATCCATCTCAATTACATTTAAACGACACATGACTCTTGGTTCGATGGCAGCTTCTTTGTTTTGGTATTGCTTTCTCTTTGCAGTGTTTCTCAAACTATATCTCTGTTCACCTGGATTGCTAGAGCTAGAAGCCTGAGGACTGTTGCTACTGTTGCTTTTGCTTGCAGAAGCTTGTTTTGTAGCTTTTTTCCCTTTTGGACGACCTCGTTTGCCTGTGGGTTGCTTAGTAGGACTTGCGGGGCTTTCTCCTTGGTTTGCTGTTGAGGTGGAATTGCCACTAAATTGCAAGGATATTGCGTCTGGACTATTGGTAACTACTTCATGTTGCTGTTGCTGAAGTTCTTGGTGAATTGTTTCAAAGTGTTCGTTCATTTGAATCTCGCTGGGATGACTCGTTACTCTGTTTTCGTATATCTCATTTATTATTCCCTGACTTTCTTCTTGGTTTTCAACTATAGCCTGAGGATTTTCAGTTGATTCTGGCTGATTTTCCGGTAAATCTAGCTGATTTTCAGTTGAATCTTGCTGATTTTCAGTTGAATCTTGCTGATTTTCAGGTGAATCTTGCTGATTTTCAGTTGATTCTGACTGATTTTCAGTTGAATCATGTTGATATTCATTTGAATCATGATATTCTTCAGTCACAATTTCTTGTTCACCAGTTGGCTCCACCACTTGCTGATGCTCATCCGCTATCACATTCTGACTATGCTGGGTATCTGTTTGAACTTCATTCGTAGTTTCACTAAACTCACTTTTAATAACTACTTCTGGCACAAGAGAAATTGAAGTAGAAGCAGTTGCTGCTCTAAAGTTATCATTTTGGTATTCTGCTTCCTTTTCAACTTCCGGCATTACATCCATTTCCATAGAAATTCCCTTCGTTTTCTCCGTCTTCTTGTGGTTTTCTGGAATAACCACATCATTTGGGATTGTTTCACTTCTTTTGCGAGATTTCAATAATGTTAGTATAGCTGCTGCAGAAGTTTGTGTTGCAACATTCACTTCATTCTCCTCAACTGCAGTTGTTACTTCCTTCTCTACCTTAATTTCTTTCGTTTTCTCGCTAATCTTTGTCGTTCCGTATTCAAATTCGCCATATATTTCTAGTTCAGGTTCAATATTAACGGGTGATGGGGCTAAAACCCCTGTAGAAGTTGGAGGGTCAGGTTGCACCTGACTGGATGATTCCTCCAAGTGTTGGACAGGATAATCCTATTCCAAATAAAAAATGAAAATACAAAATTACTGTCAGGGCTCATAAAATAATATTTATTTGCAATAAATTTCTTCTCAAAATAAGAACTTAAATAATATCCTATTTTAAATAAATTTCAAAAACTATCCTGCTTTAGAATTTACAATATGAGTTTTAAACGTATTTAAAATAATTTATTCAATAATTTATTAAGCCTTGCCTTCTTTCGTTTTTCCTGAATTGTCATTTCATTTGAGTTTTCTCCACTTCGTTTCCGAGATTCATATTCCGTTGTTTTAGACGTAGAAGGATGTTCTACACGGGTTGTAGTTTTGGAAAATGCGCTATTTCTGCCTTTGCCATTTTCCCAATTTTTCTGACGATTTTGAAAACACTTTTTGGCTTTCATCCTTGCAATTTCTTTAATCTTTAGAAGGTCGTGCGATGAATTGAAAAGAGTAGTAGTGGGCTGTGGAATTGCAGGACGGGTAGAACGTTCATTGACAACAGTTGGGGCATGATGAGACTGCTGTGGAACACGATGGGACTGTTGTGGAACGCGATGAGACTGCTGTGGAACACGTTCAGACTGCTGTGGAACACGTTGAGACTGCTGTGGAACACGTTCAGACTGCTGTGGAACACTATGAGGCTGCTGTGGAACACGATGAGACTGCTGGGGAACACGGTGAGGGTTATCTTGTCGAGGTGGATACTCCTGGTTTCTTATGTTCACAGAATGCGAAAACTGCTCATTGTTAGAACGGTCAGGAGGAAAATCCCTCTGTGGATATGGATTAACTTGATTGAGGGGTGGTCTGTGACTATTGCTCAAGGAGGTTGATAATAAGGCATATGAACTGGTAAAGGAACTGGCACGAATGTTGGTACAAAAAACCTTGGAGGATGTGGTGGATTATTGGAAAAACTGGGAGCGTTGTTATAAGTCATTTGCATTGGTAGTGGTTGTTGAATTACTGGTGGTAATCTTGAAAACGGCTGTCCTCTCCCAGAACCAACTTGCTGTCGAGGTTCACTGAATGAATGACTTTCACTGCCATTTCTTGTGCCCCATTCATTTCCAGTTCTTTGATAAGAGTCAGATCTTTCTTGTGTGTTTCGTTGTTCGGGCATTGCACTTGAAAAAGCACTTGCGTTTCGTTCTTGAGATAAATCTCTCGTTGGTTCTGAACGTGAGTTGGGGGAATCGGCCCGTTCTGTTCGTGGTCGTCTTTCATAAAGATGTGAAAAATCATCCCCTTCAATTGGATCATTCCGTAGGTTGTGTGAGCGTTCGTAATTGCTATTCATTGGTTCATAACTTGTACTTTCTTGACGTGCTGAATTTCGCCCTGTACTTGTTGATGATGATGGTTGGAACAAATTCTGTTGCTCCTCCCACGACTGTGTTTCCGAGGAATTTTTCCATTTTTCAAATTCCCGTTTTTTATTATCATCCCAATCTTCGAAAACGTAAGCTGATGACTTTGGAACATATTTATTTTCGGAAAGAGTTTCTCCTTGTCCCGAGTTTCTTGGTTTCCAGTCCTAGTCAAACACAGAAAAAATCATTTTTGATAATGATTCATGCACATGAAATTTTAAGCTAACCACTACAAAATTATAAAAAAAACGTAAATTCAAAAATTGGAACTTACATCAGGTATCGGATTTTTGTTCACAATGTTATGAATTTCAGTTATAAAACTGCGTATTCCTGTCACTCCGTGAGTTCTACAAACAGAAAGAAATTTCAACATTATTTTGGAACTTTTTCAATGTAATTTTTAATTGAATAATAATGAAATCTACCTCATCATAAGTGGATCTTCCATAATTTCCAAATAGAAGGTTATATCCTCGACTTCTTCCCTCCATTCCCACTTCCGTCCTGTCTCAACAATGTATTCGAGTCTGTTCCTCAGGGATGGCTTGAAAAATTCAAATTCCTCTCGAGCCTGAGTCTCATCTTGAGAAGCAACTGAAAAAATATAAAGGAACATTTTAAAGTAATAAATAATACGAACAATCTTGATTTTAACAAGCAAATGGGAAATAATGTGTTTCTGTATGAAACTGACTTACATTTTCTATCATACTCACTATCCTCCATTTTAAACCAATCCCCCATGATTGCGGAGAATTGTAGATTTATTTACACTGAGAAAATAGCCAATTATCACGATGATTTTTTAAATTGAACACAATATAATTGTAACAAAAACGATGAGGATTGAATGTCCTTCACGTTAGAAAATCCATTTCACACTGAAGTGAAGGGCTGTAACATTTGGTTTGTTTTTACTTTTTGTTACATATTTCTTTCCTGCCATAGGAATGTGCCTTCACACCAAAAGAAACTGAGTAAACAGACGAATCCCAAGCACAGTTTTATTTTTATGACAGACAGCCTTTGTTTTGTGAACCTTAAGTGTCTCTTGCATGCATGCACGTAGGCAACTACCCAAAACAAAATTCTTGTACTGTGCAAGTGCACACTGACAATAAAATGATGAAAAGAGCTGTGTACAAAACTGGGACATTGGACCTTTGCCTTTTTATGATATCCACGCAAACCTTTTTTGAACTAGAAGCATACACAAGTTTGACGGTAAATATATAAATATCTGGAGTTGTGTAAAACTCATGTAAATGAACACCCGGAGCAAGGGGAGGATACCAAAAGTCAAGTTGATGAAATAATTTGACGCAGTAATGTGAAAAGTTTAAGCTTTTTAAGCAATAGATGTTCCAGAACAGATTGTGCAGCTGGTATCATATTCAATAATTTAAGTACATTGTCACATCTCCTAACCCAGACTTGCATTTTCATCAGTGGCCATACACGCTAACTACATTTTTTGGATCTGGGCTTTATACTTTCTTGCTGCGCTGGTTGATTCATGCATTATCCAATTTTTGTTGCTTTGCATATATGCCGATATATATTAAAATTACGTTTTACCAATTGAAACTCACATGAAGATAAGCTGAAGTCCAATATTCTCGAACAATTGCTAGAAAATTTAACAAACCGGCGTCTCACTTCACCACAAATGCAATGCAAGCAAAAAATGCAATTACCATTGTTCAATGCTGTGCCAAGATTTCCATGGTGCAACTTAAAATAGCCAATTTATTAATTTAGAATCAAAACTTTTATATTACTTCCAAAATAATTTTTTCAAAAATAAAATCAGTTGTTGTCTCCAGCTCGTTTTGAATTATCAGTTTGGGAACCTTGTTTCATTACTTATTGCTGATTCTTGCTGAAAATTAAGTGAATATCATAAATAGTTAATTCCTCTGTGAGTTGTAGGGAATTAAAATGAGTGTTTTCTGGCAAGCAGTAGAGTGGCTAACTGGTGCGAAGGAAAGTTCGGCTAAAGGAGGAGGAGAAAACGGAGAAGAAATCTATGAAACATGTCCTTTCTTGCTTCTTCCAGTGAGCTAAAATAAATCTACATCCACCAGAAATGAATTTTATTCAACTACAAGAAATTTAAAGCTAATTTCATGAACATTTGTTGAATGCAGGAAATAATGGAAATAATCTTGTTGAACCCGCAAGTATGTGATCTTCCAAAACGCGGCTTGAACACATGTTGGGAATGGTACAACATTCTGGAGCCAAAGAAGAACCTTTTCCAGTGGGAACTGGTAAGATGAATTTGATTTGTGATTAAGAATGGATGTGGATTCTGATTAAGTTTTTCACGAAAAATCTCTCTTTGTCCAGGTTCTGCCAATTTTGTTGAAGGAGAACATTCTCACCTTGAAGGACGTCCTCGGGTGTCGCTTTGTGTGTCAAAACTGGAAAGAAAGCACTGATTTCGTAATTCAAAATCATCCCTCCAGATTGAATATTCCTGAGAGCAGCGAAACATTTGCTTTGCGAGTTGAATCTAGGGACTTTCGTCCATCTTCTCTGCGACTTTTTGCGGATTTCGGACTGAAAATGTATGGAACCGTCTTCAACATTTTTTCTAGCCCACGACCTGCAAAAGCTGGAGTAGAGTTTGTTGAGGATTTGATAACCCATCGACAGAATCCGTTTGTTGGGAGAAGCTTTAATATGCGGACCTACGAGCTCAGTGACTACAGGACTTTAGGCAGACCGATTCTGGACAGCTTTGGGGCAGAACTGAGGTACTTTTCCTGGTGGATAAATGATTTTGCAGCAAGTGTGGAAGAAATGCTGGAAGCTCCACTGGAGGAGCGAATACGTGATGCGCTGCAGCTTCTCCCAAACATTAAGTGGCTCCAGCTAGATGCGAATCTCTCCATTCATGATTTAGATCAGGCGTCACGCTCACTGCTGGAAGCTCGCGTATCCTCCTATTTCCAACGTCAACCTCTTCCGATGTTAGAAAAGTTGGAGACTTTTTGTTGCAGGAATTTCCCGCCTACTCCAACCTTCATCCTCCGATGTGTTTTGGAGCGCTGCTGTCCTCAGGATACATTGAAAAGATTGGATATCTCCCATTCTCAACTAAAATACCAGTCCACTTTCAGTTTTCCAAACTTGGAGGAACTAGGAATCAAAACTGAGCTCAAGGATTTGTCACATCTGAAGCGAAATTCCCCCCGCCTGAAAAAGTTGACGTTGATCGTGACTAATTGGGAAGATTGGAGATATGTGGATATTGACGGTGGACGGCTCTTTGGGATTTTGGAAGAGTTTCAAGAGACTTTGATTGATTTGGCAGTTGGGAAGGACGGGGCGTATAAAAATGTGTATTCATTCCGTTTTAACCCAGGATTCGAAATCAATCTTCCAAATTTGAAACGGTTTATGATGGATTGTGAGGTGCCTCCGCTTGAGAGTTTGAAGAAGTTGCGAGCTGTAACTCATCTCGGAATGTGGAGCTTCTCCGATGAAGATCCGGTTGAGGACTACAGGATCTATGCGGGACGGGTTCTCCCGAATTTGAAGTTTTTTGTGTGCAAAGGACCGCGATACCCGCGATACCAAATGCAAATGAAGCGCGACTTGAAGTCAGGGGAGATGGTGCAGAAACAGCTCCTGGATTTTGATTTTAGGGGCATCCGAATAAGATTGTAGGTGGTTTTGGGGAGACGGAACTGTAATTGGGGTGGTGTCTTTAATCTTAATAACAATATTATTGTAAAAATTACATTACACTTTGAGATATTATGAAACGTTTTGCATTGATTTTTCAATAAAGATTATGTCGATGAATAAAGTAACATTGTGTCTGATTGCATTCAACTTTCTCAGGATTCAATTTTTTATTTTGATCATTGATACGTTTTTATTATTCAATAATTTGAAATAAATGCATACAACGTATTTCTTGTTACAAAATTATAACTATTTCTGTAAAATAAATTGCATAGCTGGGAAAACTTCAATGTTACAAGGAGAACGGGGTCTTTCTAAATTTGCTTCATCCGGGGAACTCCGTAGACAAAAAGAAAGTTCATAATCTCAACTGGCCAGAAATTAACTAAAATATATAAGGACTTTTGGCTGCTGGATCTTTCTAAAAAGAAGTAGAAAGATGTATCATTGAGCTTGTTGGTTTTATGAAAAACACACAAACGCGAGTTTCTCGAGTAGGTTCTTATGACAGGATAAGTTGTACTTCCAGTTGCAGCGTATTGGAAGGTTAACTTTCTCTAACTTTGCAAACTTGTTTTTTATGATTGATTCAGGTTGTTATTTCTAAGTTGAAAACGACAAGATTGGAAGCGTATTTATATTTATCAGAAGCTTTCTATGCTATGCTAAACAATCAATTCTACGTTTAGAAGAGAATCAGATTGGCCACGGAAAAATTCATTTGAAGTTGCATTTTTCTACAAATTAAAACCTGAAATACTCATTCTTACTCTAATTTCTCTGGGAGTATTTTGTATTGAAACTGAGCTAACGATAAAGTTGTAGAGAAAGGGGTTGGTCATCTCAGTCTTGTGTACTCGATTTGCTTAAAAGTTCAAGCAATTTTACCCAACATGATTTAATTTCCTTGGGATAAGTAAAATATTACTTTCGTTGCGAAAGGAGTAGGCGATACCTTATCATTTCAGAGAATAGATGGAATGTGGAAACTATATTGCTACGACTAACACTTTCTAATATTATTTTCGTACGAACTAATCTTTGCGGTTATTATGATTGCAGATTTTAGTAACAAAAATAGTTTCGTTAAGCGATTTGCATCAGCAGAACTACACAAAACTCTGGTTTGGTTTTGTCCTAGATTTGGGGCATTCCGAGACATTTTTACTTCCACTCCATCTTGTTCATCCATATCTTAGGTGAAAGCAACTTACTTAGTTGGTTTTCCAATCATACTCGGATTGAATGATGACATAACTTTTTCAAATGTATCGTGTAATGTGTGTAGATATAATTAACTCGAGATACGGCATTAGTCTTGAATATTCGATAAGATCTAACTTCAAACGTATAAAATGAAGCTTAAATACTATGTTTACGTCATCTGTTTATCATTGTTAGCAATCATGTTTGCTTTATCCAAAAAAACATTGTTTTGTGAGCCATCGTCAAAATCCCTACCATAGTTTCGTTGCTGAGATGGCCATCACGTACGCAGAACTATGAATTGAGTCAAATTGTACTTTCAGCAATCTGCATTAGCTAAGGAGCACGTTCAGCTAAATGTTCAGCTTTCCCAGTGTACATGTACAGGGACTCGAGAATCTTCTTTCAAAATATAGCTTTAAGTGACATGGAAGTAAAAAAACGACGCACAGGAAACTGGTCTATTGTTTTCTTTAAGAATGATATCACAACCCTTCCCCAGCATAATCTGAAGGATTTGATTGAAACACATACATCGACTTTGAGTTAAATCTAAATTATGCTTTGTAAATTAAAATCAAAAGGAAATACCACCTTCCGATCTCATTGAATTTATGTTCACAACTACGCCACTTGTAACTTTTCAATACTATAATTTAATTATATAAATCGGGGATTGTTCATTCCGATTTCTCTGACATGGATAAACAAATAAAAGGTTGTACATCCTACACAGCTTAGACTAAGCAAATTCAACATTTAAAAGTACATTTATATTTACATAAAAATTGCCACAATGTGCTTATCATGTTCATTCGAGTATGCGTATGTTTCAGCTACGGGGTACTTTTACGTTCCTCTAGTTTTTACGCTCGAAATAACAGCAGAAACGATTATTGAAGGAAATAAAAGTAGCGATCTGTACACCAAAAGTATTAATATGTTAAGAATTGTGCTCTACAAACAATTAAGCGAACTAGAGTATTGAGATGACGTTCATTGTGTACCTAAAAGCCAAATGAGGAAAGCTACTTAACATTTAATAATCCCATTGTACACAATAAAAGTTACAAACAAACGTGCACTGCAATAGAAACCAAATAGTCAGGCTAACCAAAAACACACATATTGAATTAAAAAGTTGAGTTTTCAACTTTCCATGTCTTTGAGCAATATTCCGAAAAAACATGATTTCAGCAGCAATAAACCGCTTTTGATATTCATCAATTCATCCATGCTTCTGATTTATTCATAACACACATTTCTACCGTTCATGGATCTATTCTGTACTTTAGTAATTTCTTCATGATGCCAACCATTGAGTGGCGCTTAGATTTGCTTCCCAGTTTTCAACTCCAAAAATCAAGACTCGGAAGTTCTATGTAAAAACTGCACAATATCGGACAAGATTTATAAAATCTATATCATTTTTGGTTAAACAGTTTCATTTTGGCTAATAATTAAAATAATTTGGCACATAGCAAGTGTAAATGCTTTCTTCTGCATCCCCCTTCTCTCTCTTTGGGCACAGTTTCTGTGATAATATGCTAAAATATTGATGTTTTACTAGACGAATCCTTTTATTTCTAAGTTGTATATTCATAGTCATACGATTGATGATGAATGTTTGCAAATAGTAAACATGACATTAAAATATTTACTGAACAATTTAATTCGGTTTATGATAATTTCACGCAATGAACGAGCAATGCATTGGAAATACTGCAAATTGGTTTGTCATTTGGCATTCACACTAAAAGGAAAAAAGTTCTGGTAGGAATGTAATGGAATAACTGTAATAAAAATCTAATCGAATGTCAGTAATTTAACGCCAGCTAATGTTGTGCTAGTTTGAGACTGCCGCAATCGCAGGATAAAGTTAAACAAATAAGGAAAAGGAATTTTAGGTAATTAAAGAATGGAAAGCTTTTCATGACGCCCTTCATTTAAAGTCAGTGGTCTACAAATGAACATTATGAAATGTTATTCACATGTTATAAAATTAATAATTATAATAAATTTCGACGAGCAAAGGTTTCCTTTTCTATTTTAAGTATATACCTACCTGTAGCTTAAATTCACTTGATTGAGTAGGAACATTTTTACCTTCGACTATTTTATCATCCCAGTTTTATACACCCAACTACCGAACTTCTACTGCATTTCATTTTTACTGCAAACAACTGAACTGGCATAAACAAGTGAAAAAAGTGGTTGTGGCTAGAGGCTTTGAGGCTTTCATAACAAAACGCATAAGTGTTGTTAGACCTTTTAATAATTTTTATCAAATGCATTTTTTGCTGCTTTTGATCCTGATACTGTTGAATGTCTAGATTACTTACTGCTAAACACCAATGGATGTAAACAAGATAATGCAATTCAAGTCAATTTACCAAACGAAGTTTGGAAATGGAATGAGGAAAGATTCTTCCAGTTACACATCAAGGTATAGTCGGAGAAGTGAATGACACATCAACATTTTATACGCACATGGCACACATCATAAAAGTACATAAATACATAACTCCACATAAGAAAATCATATTTCCAAATTTTATACTTAACTAGCTTACAGAGTAAGTTACAGGTGACTAGCGTAAATACATACACAAAACATAATAACACAACAATAGTAAAAACTTTTAGGATAAAGCAGCGTCTTCAATTAAACAAATCAACTAGTGGGATTTACATGCCTGAAGACAAAAAAAAACATTGAAACCAGACCGTGTTAAGGAGCAACTTTTTCTAGTGCTCAAATATGTGCCATTTTTTATTACTTGATTTTACTCATTTGCTTCCATTTCAAGACCATCTGTATGTAAGCATACATCTAAAATGCAGGAGATTTTCTTTGCCTCAATTTCTACATTAATTATTGTTGTTTTGTTTTTTCATCTCAGTGAGGATCGGGTTTGGTAGGTAGACTTGCATTGCCCTGCTGACATAACATACTTGCTAAAAAGGCTTTCAATAACGTAAGAGATAGAAAATTGGATGTTATTCGACTAAACACATAATTAAGTCATTTATTTCCTTGTTTCGTTAACTACTGATGTTTTTATGGCACATATGTGGTTATCTATTTGAACTTTAAAACACAAAAATTGTCCAACCTAATCAGCCATTTTTTCTTTGAACACATTTCTACAAAATAACAGGACAGCATTGATAAATTTTCTGAAATGATCCAGCAGCATTAATGTAATTTGCATGCAAATCAGATCGAACCACATCACCGTTTCTCACCTATGTTTGGGTAAACCAACCAGGCATGTATGATTGTAAATGAGCATCACTCTTACATACACATTCCTACGTGTTTAAAGGAAAGGAAAACACTTATAGAACTATCATAAGTTCATCGTAAATTGTGGATACACATTGACAAACTACCCTCATTGCTGGGGTTTTCACAACTATCTACGAATGTTTAACTCACAATTCGAACAGTTAAAGTGCAGTTAATTTCTCAATTATCTTTTTCCTAATCACCAAGACAAGTGGCCTGTAACCTGACAGCTGCTTTCATTCTAATAGTTCAATGGCATTCGGTTAATGTCGTCATTGCAATTTCGGAACTACGTTGATTTCTGGGTGGACTGTTACCATTCGAATTTATGCTCGTGACCGAGTTGGACTTGATAGCAGTTGGGGCATTCGAGTTCATCTGAAAATTATCATCACTCGAATTGTCCCTACTGTCTTTCTTTGACAATTTATTCATGCCCAATGTTCGGGCCAATTGGGAGCGAAACTTATTGCCAAACAAGCAGTAGAAGATAAAATTGGTGGAGCAACAAAATATTATTAAAAAGTTGCCAATGGAGATCAAACTCTCGAAATAACACACATCAAAGATGTCCATCACAGTTGTCACAAGAAATAGTGTGTTACAGGCAAAAAACGTTATGACAATCCCAAAAAGCATTCCTGCTAAAGCTAAATCTTCACTGTTGTTGGAGGTTGAAGCGTTTTGGATTGTGGGAGAGAGTGAATTCCTGTAACGTCGTTGCTTTTTAACCTTGAAAGATAAATGCACAATAATTTACAATATAATGATGAGTAAGACAGTAATTTAGTATATTTTATAATATAAAAGAATCGAATTTATCGTCCTTACCTCCCAAAAAATGGCAAAGTTGAAGAACAGCAAAATGCTGAATGGAATGAAGAAAACTACAAACGGGTAGCTCAGGTTTCGATAGTACAAAATGTAGTCATCATTTTTTCTCATATCCGTTGCAGCATTTGAATATTTAGTAGTTCCATTGGAATCCGTCTCCGAAACGGTTTTAATTTCAAACCAACGAGGCATATTGTACAGGATGGATAAAATGATCACTCCGATTGAAGAGTTACGTGCGCTGGTTTGCGTGCAGATGAAACATGCTCTCAAAGGTAGGCATACAGCAATGTACCTAGAGTTCATCATTAAAATCATGTAAAATAATTTTCAAGGCAAGCCTATTTTTCCTTTTCATGTCATAATTTATAATCAATCAATACCTTTCAAGTGTGACACAACCACTGTGAAATACACAGAACTCATATGCGCTGGAACAAAGAAATTGTTAGCCACACATAAAAATTGAAATTATTTTTAATTTAGTTGGATTCGTGTACAAGAAGTTATCAATTAATTACCAATGACAAGTATTGGAAAAACCCGTGGTAAGTAGTTAGGATAGATTGTTTCATTATACCACGGGAAAATATTCATATATTCGAATATCGCTGTAAAGTATATATAAAGCATGACGTAATGAATTACAAACATATCGGAAACTGTCAGCCCTAACAATAATGTGGTGAGAGAAGACTTCATTTTCGGGTGTTTGAGCACTATCACATTGAGGACATTGGCTGGAATTCCGAATAATGCAAGAAGAGTTATTCCCACTCCGTTAAATACAAAATCAACATCATTGATGACTTCATGATCAGTGCCGTTGCAAGACTCCATAATTATTTCCTCAGCGGTGGAATTAGGAACTCCTTCACTTATCACATTATCAACGACCGAAGTTAAGTTGAAGTTTTCCATGGTTAAATCCTGTCGACGTGCACTTTTTGACGTAAGTCGGAAATTATACGAATATCATTTTAATCAGTAGTAAAAATGACTGGTTTATTTTTGACGTTTCACAAAAAATAACGTCACTTTACATTAGTTTGAAAAATGTATTACGAGATTTCACTATAAAAACTTAGCTAGCATGACAATGGAAGTTTTTTCTCCATTTTTGGAGCTAATATTGCCACAAACATCTGAGAATATTTTCAGTTAGTTAACTAAAACTTTTAATAAAAGATAAACTGATGTAACTTTTCATGTTTTTGCGAAATTCTTTACTGTGACCTTATTCACAGATGTTGCGAATTGAGACTGCTTTGTGAATCGTAAACACCCCTTGTATGGTTATAATTTGTAGAGACATTCGAGATGTTATAAACAAATGCAGGTATACGAATAGACAAAAACAAGATTTGCAGGTTTTTGTTGATTGGATTCGCAATGGGGTAAAAATCTTTTGTGTGCTTCAATGCACACTACATGCACTTTTAAAATAATTCATTGCAATCACGAAAAAACCCAAAAGAAGTCCATATCAGGTTGGTATTCTGAAAACCAATTTGTGGTGTGCTTTCTGCATTCATGTTTGTTCGTAACTCATTTACGAAAAATTGCAAAAAATGCTACATGTATAGTATTTGATAGGTTTACAATATAACTTTGAAGAGGATCATGTAGTGCTGAAAATGAAGAAGCTCATCTATCTATAGGACCACAAACAAAGGGCGCCGTATTGCTGAGTCAATGTAACCAGTTTTTATGTAACTTCTTGAGTAGATTGATAAAATTTAAATGGCTAAAATTTTATAAATTGGTAATATGTAGTTTGCTTACATTTTCCCGAACTCGTTCCCTTATGAGAGGGTTACATGATTAAGTGACACTGACCCCTGATGCTTTTTCAGCATATGCAAGGTAACCAAAGTTGCTAATTGGGCAAATGTTTGAATGTTACGATGTGTTGTTGTTTTATCTTGAATAAACGACTTAGAATAAAAATAATGAAAATTATTAATTTTAAAATATGAAGTTCGATATAATTTCATTTAGTTTTTATATCCGAACAGGCAAACCTCAACACCATTTAAAAGATACCAGTGCGAACAAAAAATTAACATTCAAGCAGGTACGTTTTTAGGATGGTTAAAATAATTGTCGGTGTTGTCCCTGTAATGATTTATAAGGGTATCACTTCTTGACTGCACGATGCTCAATAATTATCAGTAGGCCAGTAGTACTGACGGAAGGAAATAAAGGAAATATGATTAGAGTACTTGTCAATTTTGTAAATATTTATTTCTCAAAATGATACACTTTATAGAAATTGAGATAACACTCATTTGCCAGAAGAGCCAAACCTTCCTGATCCTCAAGGAGTTTTGATCAGCTCCTATAATAACTTTTTTTGCCACTACGATAGTTTCAACATTTCATTCATTGGTGCAGTGCCATAACTACACGGTCGCGAGGTGTCGCGAACCCGACAGGCCACCCCCGCCGTGGGGTGATAAAGGCCACCCCATTGCGTGCCCCAAAAAGAAAAAAAAATTGAAATTGTAAAACAAGGTTTTGATTTGAAATGGGTGGCCCTATTTTTCTTAACTGTGTATGGATTGCCTTTATAACAGCATTTCTTTTAGTTTCCAAAACATAAAACAGCATTACTACAAAAGTAAAGCTACTTAGCCATCATTTATATACAAATGTCTTGGTTGGGGGTAATATGAAAATGTAACTTGTCTGGCGGTACTGCATTCAAACACACTGAAACAATGAAAGCTACGGATTTCATGATAAACAAATCTACTTATGTGTTCTGATTGATGCAGCAAGTTTCTAAAACAAATTTCTTTCTAATAAAACAGCAAAGAAGTTTATTTCTAGTTTTTAACTTTAATTGAAACATAAAGCATCCGAAAATGGTGAGGCCAACTGGAAACAACAGAGCCATTGCAGATCGTCAACTTAGTGGACATGATAAAGCGAAGAAACGGAAAAAGTTGGAGGAGGACAAACGAAGTCGGCAGGTTCACTTAATAAATACCTACGAGCAAGCTCGCCAGAATGTGATAATAGAACAGACCCAAGTCTGAGCAATCAATGTACAGCATCAGGTAAACAGCTGGATAGACATTTGATTTATTTGCATTAATTATTTGAATTTAAATTTTACCTAAAATTTGAACACAGTTGGACATTAATTACGTTTGCAGAAAGTGTCACACGAGAAACCTTTCAATTGGATCGTTTGCCTCCACCAACACCGACATTTAAAGTCGATGCAAATAAAACGCCTGCTGATCAAATGGTTCCAAAATCTAATATGCATTTATCAAACGAGCAACTTGCGGATCTGGAGAAGTCATCACAACCACTTGAAAATCTCGCTTCAGTTGAGGTCGTTCAAGGTAGCACTGTGAAGTATTTTTCATATTTTAAAGCCCTTTTGGTGATATTTTTAATAATACAAATATGAATCAAAATACTCATTTGGTTTTCTGTAGATGAATCAGTCACCATATTGGAACCATCGGAGGTAAATGTTGAGGACCAGGCGGATAATATAATTGACAAAAGCGATCCCTCGTCTTGGCCTTATCCACTTACTGACAGTTTTCGAAGGCAGCTGATAGAGCGTGGACCGGTTCAAAAACGGCTGAAGTGTTACCCGAGAGATGAAAGCGGTCGGAGTTTCCATAATGAGCATTACGAGCGAACAATGGATACCGGCGAAATTCGAATCCGGGATTGGATTTTGTATTCTGAGTCCTCTACAAGTTTATTTTGCTTCCCTTGTTGTCTATTTTCTCCTACTCCCAGGTCATCCTCATGGACAAATTTCGGAGAATCCAAAATTGGATTCACCAACTATGTGCACCAATCTAAAGCAATAAAGGATCACGAAAATAGTCGTCACCATGCAAGCGCCGTTGTATTATGGAGAAGCTATTTAAGACAAACAGGGACAAAGGAATGTTTGGATGCACAACTTTGTGCTCAAATGGAACGCGAGGTTCCCTTTGGAGAAAGGTGCTGAAAAGCATGCTTCAAGCAGCTCTGTTTTTGGCTAAGAACAATTTAGCATTTCGTGGAACGACAGAGAAAATCGGTGCTCCAGACTGTGGCAACTTTCTTTCGCTTATAGAATTGCTCAGTCACTATCATCCGCCACTTGCTCGCCATATCGACCGACTAGAAAAGGGGAAAACCAGCTACATGTCCCCAAAAATCCAAAATGAATTTCTGAGTTTGTCAGCCAATTCAGTACGAAAGAGTATTATTTCCAAAATTCAACAGAGGAAATATTTTGCGATCCTTTTTGATGCCACGCCTGACATTTCTCATGATGAACAAATCAGCGAGGTCATTCGAACTGTCAACATCAGCAAGAACGGATGCTCCATCGAAGAAAATTTTCTTGGTTTTCTACATTTTGACAAGAAGAAAGGAAGTCAGATCAGTGATTTGATTTTGAAGAAACTACACGCTGATGGACTGGACATTATGAATTGCAGAGGACAAGGTTATGATAACGGTGCAAATATGTCTGGGATATACAATGGTGTGCAAGCTCACATTAAAAGAGTTAATGAATATGCCGAGTTCATCCCCTGTGTTGCGCACACGTTAAACCTTGTAGGTCAAAACGCGACATCAAAGGTACTTCCGGGAAAGTTAATACTGGGACAAATTCAAAATTTATATTCGTTCTTCTCGTCGTCCCCGTACCGATGGAATATGTTGAAGCCGCATGTAAATCAAGTACTCAAGTGTCAATCCCAGACGAGATGGTCATCTAAAGCCTCTGCAGTGAGCACTCTATACGAAGAATTTGAAGGCGTTCTTGAATCTCTCCTTGAAGTTATTAATTCAGATGATACCAATTCTGCAACACTAGTTGAGGCGACAGCAAATTTCAATCATATTAATAATTTCCGTTTTCTCCTCGGATTAACTGTTTGGAATGTTCTTCTCAGCCGAATTAACATTACAACCACCGCTATTCAAAAGAAAGACATTGATATTGAAACTTCCGCCAAGCTTCTCGGAGGCCTTCTCAGTTCGCTTATCAAGTTTAAAGAAACTGGCTTCCAAGAATGTTTGAAGAAAGCTAAGGAGAAAGCTGAAGCTATTGGGATCGATGAAGATACGGGATTTCAATACCGGCTGACAAGAAACCAGCTTCCAAAGCGCTTCCGTAGGCAAACTAGTGAGGTACAAGAAGCCGTTTCCAAATCGAATGTTGAGAAATTTCAAGAGGAATTTTTTGACAAGGTTATGGAAACCCTGATCATCGAAATTCGTAGCAGATTTTCATATATTGAACAAGCATCAAAAGATTTCTGTTTTCTCTGGGGGAAAGCACTTGCGACCTTCACCACATCTGAGCTTCAAAAAGCAAGCATTGATTTATCAACAAAGTACAGCTTGGACCTTGATAGAGTAAAGCTTTTTGAAGAAATTGAATACCTCAAGGATGACTTACTCCATTTCTGGAATCTCAGTCTCTGAATGATACGAAGGCTTTGGATATTTTAAACATCCTAACCATCAATGACCTCCAAGATGTTTATCCCAACTGTCACACAGCGATACGAATCTTCCTAACCCTGCCTGTAACCATTGCGGGAAACGAACGGTCTTTTTCCAAACTCAAGATCATTAAAAACTATTTACGCTCGACAATGGGACAAGAACGATTATGTGACCTGGCTATTTTATCAATTGAACATGCGGAAAGTTCTTCGCTCTCCTTGGACTCGTTAATTAATGACTTTGCTGAGGCAAAATGTAGGAAGGTTCCCATTTAGCTGAAAACGTATCTTATTAAACTAATTGAAGCTTTAGAATCTATGTTTAAATCAACTCAATTGTAAATATTGTTGTAATTTTATTGTTAAAAAATAAAACTAATCAAAAAAATTAGCAAAACTTATTGTCATTGTATCTATAAGCTTATTTTCAATTTTACACTTAGTATCATACTTCAAATGGCCACACCTTATTTCTTGCTATAGGCCACCCTTTCTGTAGTTACGGTACACTCCAGGAGATCTGTTGTCGCTCACCAACTGAACTTGAAGGCATTCTCAAACTGGAGCGTCTAGCATACCCAAGGGTACTGCGACATGTGAGTTCAGCCCTCGTCTTTTTATTTAAGGACTTCTCAGCAGCAGCAACCTCAGTTTTAAACGGCGTGCCTTTTGTCCCAAGTGTCCGACGTTCATTTTCTTGATTTTCGTACCTCATTGTTCTGTTTTCCACATTTGTTTGCAGAAATATTCTGATTCGAACGGGTTTCTTGCTTGCTTCCTTGCTTACTGAACGTTTCTACACAAGATCTAAACAAAATTACAACAGATCACATTCACTAACGCTCTTATAGTAGCAGTACCCCTAAATCTAAATACCTTTCTACGTGCTAAAATAAATACGCAAATGTTTTCAACAAATACCCAATTCTTTTATGCAAGATTTTTGATTAATCGTCAAAAGTATAGATGATTTGGTTGTACTTCCTCACACGAGGCAAATTCGGTAATTCTAACAGTATCTTACAAAGAAAAGTGTGCAGTTTATAGTGTATACGGTGTCCCCAATAATATGGTCTAGATGCGCTATCAAAGGACATGTTTTCCATATCATGGGAGTAGAGAGAAAAGTTCAACAAAATCCCACCAGTTGTATTATATAAAAGAATACAACTTTAAACTTTACAAAATTTAAAATGTGTTTAGCAAATCGCATAAAATAATTTTAGGAACCAATTAGTTGGACCACAGCATTGTGGAGGGATACGAATGATTATATATTTGACTGTGTGCTCCTTCTCCGCTAAGTCGGCAATGACTTCCTTATAAATCTGGGGGTCCACGTTGCGTCCAAGCATGTAAAGAATCCACCAGTCTCCCACGGAAACACGTCTACAAATGGAGTCAACAACTTCCTTTGGAACCATTCGGGTTAGGGAGAATAACAAGAAGGACCGGAGCCTTGGCATGCAAATGAGGAAGACTCTGAAGATAACAAGAGCTGCAATTAGAACAGCCAAGATGATGAACCAAAACCAAATGAAAATGTAGATTTTCTCGCTGAAGTTATTCTGGGGAAGAATACAAATGGCATCATGCTTCTCGATTGAGCCAGATGGTCCAAACCTGTAGAAAATATGATGATATTAGAAATGCGATGATAGTTCAATAAATTGTGTAAAATGTTTTTGAATTTCGGGCTTACTTGCGGAAGATGCATTTGGTAACGCGTGGGAAAACGTAAATCATGTGGTCGTATCTTTCTTCTTGGTCCTTATCATCGAAGGTTAAAACCTTGAGGCCATAAAGCAAAAAGTCTCCTTTGAAAAACCAATTCATGAAGACCATTTGCAAGATGATATTCACTAAACACAGCAATTCGCAGAACCAGTATCGTAATGTATACCAGTTGCGATGTATCTATAAATTATATAATTCATTATTTTTAAATTAATTATTTTCCTCTTTGGAATTCTTCAGAATCATTAATTATTCTTGTTTGGATGGATAGTGCACTTACAATCCGATGTTTAACCAAGTAATTGCTCAATATCCCTTTTCTCCAACTCTTTTCTGTCTCGGGGCGAAGTGGGATGTTGAGTCCACAAACGATGCGGGTCATCAGTCCATCCTCCCACCTCTCCCACAGCCATTTCGGGAAGTGACAGAGTAACGCTTGAAAAAACAGTGCAAAGCAGACCCATTGATAATAGTTGTAGTGCTTTCGGGAAGTTTCGTCATTGTAGTCGTTTCCAAGTCCGGGATGCGCGGAGCTGGCTGGTCTCAAAAATGCATCTGAAATATTGATTTAAATGTTTATAAACGTTTGAATACTTTTTTCTGCTATTTATAACTGCTAGACCTCACTCTTTAAAACTTATGTATAACTTACTAGACATCAGAAAAGTGGTCTCAATCCAACAATAAGATGTTACCATGTAGGCCGGAACTCCGGAAACTTGACACCGAATTGGTTGACCCACAAGATCCGTCCAAGTGATGATGATGGAGAATGTTAGCAGGAGCACTGTTGTGAAGGAGGAGTGGATTCGAAAAATCGGATTGTCGATGATGATCTCTTGACGCCTGGTGTAATCCGCCCATAGCCTGAGCATTTTGTGAGTGAGTGGTGAGTGGAATTTCTTCTATCTCACTAATTTACACTAACAGATGTATAATTTTAATGCGAGTCTCTTAAACCCAACCAGAAAACTGCTTGGAAGTAATTTAGATATTTAATGTTAATCTTTATACTTGTTCTCTGTCATATTTGTTCGGCAATGACTGTACACAAACTATTCCAAGTTTGAGTAGTGATTTAGTCGCTTTAAGCAACCAAATTTGTGGGTTGTAGTTCTGAAGGTTGATGTCTACAAGGAAGGGAAATGAATAACGATGATGACGACAAGGCGAGTTGTATCAAAATGACCACGAACGATGCTGCTGAGTCATGCTGGTCTCATATATGTACCAATGCATATAATGTAATGCATAAGAACAGTAACTTTTTGTTGTCTGAGAAGAAAGCAAAAGGGTAGTTGGTACTAAACGCTAATATAAGGACATTAATGGAGAGTAGCAAGGAGCATGACAAAGGTAGCAAAAGTACACACGATTGAATGCTCTTGCTTTGACTACATGGGATAATGACGAGAGTGAGTGACTGAATCGTGTCCTGCAACTTGGTGAAAAGAGAAGCAAGGAGAACTCATGCAATGATACTGAATCATTGATGACTATCTGGTCCTTCATTATTTTTATGCATGTGCCTTTCTTCTTATTTCGTGGTGCTGTATATTTGGTATGAACGACGAAAAAATGACCAAACTCTGGGGAAAAGAAGAATTTGCACGTTTGTGAGCTATGTGCATAAATATTTTTATAAGAGTTCAAAATGACTCACCATAATCCATACACCAACTTGGTATTCCAGTATATTCTTCAATCAGAATAACGCTTTTAGTAGACATTCGAGTCTAAGTTCAGCAATATTGAGTACAAATGTCATTGTGCTAGAAACTAACATCTTTATCTGTCTTTAATTATCGGATGCTTGCTCTTTCGTAGTACCGACAAAGTAAAGAGTATTTTTATTCTCTATAAATAAATACAAATTGACATAATCAAATAGAAAACTCGGCGACTGATAAGGAGATTAGATAGAACGATGAATTCAGACCTTCGAAAACACTGTTCCAGGCACGATTCCCAAATATTGAGTATAGCATGCAACGTAATGGCAGCAGTTTCTAAAATTTCATTAACTGTTTCTTCTGCGTGTATCACAATGCCCAAAACCAAAAATTACTGAAAAAGTGTGGAGCAGTGAAAACATTCTGCTTAGACAATGTCTCCCCATTTGTGGAGTTTCTTTTTAACCGAGACAATTCAGAACATAAAGTTGAAAGGGACAGCATCCATGCCGCTTCAATTGTAAATTATGCGAATATTATAGTCAATAGTAATCCACATCTTCAAAGCTGATATTAGAATTGATGTGATCAACTACTTTCTCCTCTTAAGAAGTCCAAATACTCACGTCTTAACTCACAGTCTTTTATTTGCTAACGAATATTTCATTAGATACAGGAATTCATGACCATTCGAGACTTTTGTAGAAAATGCCGAGCGATAATTCTTGAAAGTTTTGCTTGTTCAAAATGGAAATATGCATATTATGACGACATTTTTAACGTGGAATAAAACGAATACCAAGGTTTTACTTCAGCGCTGCTGCATCCTTGCCTGCCAAGAAAATTTATAGGATTAAAGAAAAGAATTTAACCGATTTAACTATACCTTAAAATAGGAATGATGTGACACTTTAAACTGAAGGGGCTAATTTTTTTTGAAAACTTTACTTGTACAATCTAATTCACATTTTTACAGATTTGTGCAAATATTGGGATATTGAAATATGATCTATCAGTGAATTTTATGAGTCCTATGTTGGTGGATTCGGTGTAGATATTATGATTTATGACCCGCGAGTACAATTTAGAGACGAAATGCATCGCTGTGTCGGTTGCATCAGGATGAATTAGGGCGATTTCACAACGTTCGCATATTTTATAATGATACAGCCAAATGTAAAACTTCCTATTTTTTAGTACATTTAAATTAGCCATAAACGTGTGTAAAGAGGATTTTCTCGTAACCTCTACTACAATTTAAGGCAAAATAAATTAAACGAAACCCGTGATAATATGAATTCTCACGTTTATCAATATGCTGATTAATAAATTGAGATACATATCATTGTAGAAATCTTCAATGATCAGAAAGAAGACACTTTTTCATAAAATGCGGATAAAATTTATGTTTACATAAAAAAACTAGCTGTAAACAGAATTCATAAACGAATTTTCAAAACAATTTAGACATGCTTAAAAGATTATCATCCCAAAGGACGAAATATCATAATTAAGTTGACAAAATTTTGGAAACTAGTAATGCCGTCCAAACTTGTTTATATCAAGATTTCCTACACACTTAGAGATGGTTTAGAATTTTTTCCGTATTATTAGGTTTGTCTGATGGAGTAAACTTAACCAAACCGACTGTGATTCCAACCGGAAGACCTTCGATCATATTGACTTTCTCCACATTTGATCCAGGTTGGAGTGCTGTAGCATTAGCGCAGCAATTTCTTGTGCAATATACTTTTGCCCGTTCCGCCCCAGGCTGGATGGTGACATATTTTTGGAAGTCACTGACTATAAAAGCGGGCAATAACCAACATGTATAAATTATAATTTTATACTTTCAGAGTGACCAAAGAAACCCTTGAGGTTTACATGTTTACTTACAAAGCTTGTACTTTTCTTTCTTCTTGGCGCACAGATTTTCGTCTAGATCCACAACTCCCACAGAAAAGATCAAACGTGATGTTTCACCCGCACCCAGAGCGTCACAAATGAGAGAGACATACTTGTTTCCATCACTAGCGACTTGGGATTCCTCAAGGTAAAAGCGGAGTTGAATATCTTTCTTCTCTTCTCGAGAAATATCAAGATAGCAGGCACTTCCCTTCAACAACAGCTCAAACTGCTCGACCGTCTCAAACTTTTGAAGAATCCAAACAGCTTTCACCTGCACTTCCCTCAGCTCGTCAAAAAACACGATAAATATAAAATGAAGCTCTACATTTTGTGCGATTATACCAATTACCTTTAGCCACATACAACTGATATGATATACTAGACGTTAATTGTACCTACCTCATTTACTGTGATTTTGCACCCCCTGAAGTCCCTTACGACAGCTTGAGTACTCATTTTTTGGGAACAATCTGTACACTTGAAGCTAATTATGGATTGGAATGAGGATTGAAATAAAAAATTGATAAACTGTTGGTGTGATTAAAACTGGTATAGTGGAAGCTCGAGTACATACGCTTCTTGACGAAAGAAAATGTGCTGACTGAAATGAGAGAAGCTAAAATATAACTGCATGTAAAACCCTAACTTGGCACTAAAAAAAAAAAAAGAGAGATCGAGTCAGCTTACAGGGTCACAATACAACAATTCCACTTATGTACAAGTATGCTCAAAATACGATGACTTCTAATTCTTCATGACGTCATTCGCCCAGACGCGTAATGTTTGTGCTCCTCTATCGATTAAAATAGTCAAGCCGGTTTGGTTTTTCATTCCTCTACAAGCGTGTTCCATGCAGTACACTGCCCAAAACTTCTTTGCCTGATTTCATGAGCTATGTATAAA
>LJIJ01002252.1:0-29331 GCA_001718145.1 Orchesella cincta
TCATTTGTCAATGAGTTTTGTAAAAAAACCATTTGAATTACTAATCGTCTTGTTTCGTTCGGAGATGTAGGATTTTTTGTTATTGTGAACTGGGACATATTCTAGGCTATTTTAAACATCGGGTACATATCCCTGTAGTTTAAAGTGTTAAAAAGCTTTGTGTGAGCGCCAGAATACAAAGTAGAAGAGTACATGCGATTGCATCATTTTGTTACTGATGCCCAAAGGGAATTCAAGGTGAGCACAGAGCTGTGATTTTCATTTGTTTCCAAGCTGTGTTTAAGATCTTATCTTTGAGAACGGAATAAGTGTAAACTTTTTATTTTCAAGGATTAATAGATAAGAGGATTTACTTGGTATTTTAATTATCAAGTTGTTTCTGAGTAGAAATGTCTAATAGAAAATGTTAATTTTGTCAGGACTTCAATATCTTGTAGCCGGTAACGATTCTGGTTTTAAGTTGTAATATCAGCTCTTAAAACGCATTCCAGAGACACCTTGTTAGAAATGATTTTGGTTTAGTTCCGTACTAGTATCGTTTGAGCGAAATATCATGATGTATATCGGCTTTTGTAAGTACCTGAAGTTCTTTCTTAATTGAGATAGATGGTTGGCGTTTGCTAATGTGTAATAACTTATTTCTTTTTCTCAAGCTCCTTTTCGTGGAGGAAGATATGAATTTTTTTTTTTGTTTTGATTCTTTGATTTTTTGACCGTAAGGGAATACAAAGGTTGACTGAGAAAAGGAATTTTTCAAGTAGAGAGTCAAAGTCAGATATGCTTTCATTGAAGGCATTGTCAAGATATTGGATAAATTTATCTGTGTTTGCTGTTGAAAAGACCCTAAATGTAGCTCTTTTGTACAATGGTTTCACATGTTTGTATTTGTATATACATTCTGTTAAAAGATGGTCTGCAAGAGACGCATCGTACACTTTAGATCTGATAACAGAGTCCTCACTTTTTACAAAAATTAAGTCAAGTAGCTTGCCCTTACGGGTGGGATTATTTACAATCTGTTTTACATGCACAGTGTCACAAAAATTTTCAAGGGGATTTACATAATTGTCTTTGAGATTAAAGTCTCCAAGAACCATGAATTCGTTACCTTCATTGTGTAATTTTGAGAAAATGTCAGTAAGCATGTCTGTATCTTGGTTTAAAATTTCTTTGTTGTAGTTCGGATGCCGATACACACATGCAATGCTCATGCTTTTATAAAATTTAAACTGAATTTTGATAAGAAAAATTTCTGTGTTTTCGGCTGTATGTGGGATTTTTATTTCCCAGCATTTCAAATGATTTGCGACTAAAATGACAATTCCTCGCTGTTTTGAATGAAGAAGGTCTTTGCGTAGAGTATGATAACCCCTAAAACTGAGTATCTCATGTTCAGGTTTTAAGAAAGATTCAGTTAAGCAAAGAACATCAAATTGTTCCTTATCAAGCAATCTTTGTAGAGTATGAATTTTGTTTTTGATGGATTGTGAATTAACGTGCCCTATTTTCAAACCTTTAATTAGTTTTTCGTTGCTTCCGGCTTTTATCTGGTTTCCGCATGGGTTGACTTGGACTTTTGGTAACGCGGCTGGCTTCCGGATGGTGCTGTGAATTGGAAGGTTGACTTTCTGTATGAGGGTACGGGTTGAACTAAAAAAATTCCAGTATTTGCATCTTGCTTGGCTTTTTTATATTGTGTTCCTGGTGCTCCACCGGCTTGGTGTTCTGGGGGAGACCATCTCCGTTTATTTGAGTGCATGTTTTCTTGATTACTGGGTTGTAATGTAGAAGGTAAAGCAGGTCCCGAGATTATTCCACTGATTACGGCATACCTTGATCCCTCAGACGTTGTCAGCGTTTTTGTCTTGAAGTCAATACTGGATTTGGTTCCTTGGTCATTCAGTTCACGTTGCTTTTCACGCAGGATTCCAAAATCTCGCCTTGTCGTATACGGTAGGTCAGGGTTTAAGAAAAAAGGTTTAACCAATTCAGTTCTACATTTAAACACTTCTTCACGTTCACGCATTCGAACAAATTTTACACGAATGGGTCTAGGTTTCGTGTGACTAAATTTGCCGATTCTGTGGGTGATATCAGGTTGAATACCACTTCCTCGAGTAATTTCGTTGATCAGTTTGCATACTTTATCATAAAGGGATTTTTCAGATTCATGTTCAAACTCCTCCATACCATTAATGATTAAGTTCTTTTCTCGGATTTCTTTGCACACAAACTCGTGGTTTTGTTCATGCTCAATATCCTTTTTCTCAAGATGGTGTACTCGTTTCTTAAGTTGATGGTTTTCAGTTTCTAGTTGGTCAAGTCTACTGTTTTGCTTTTCAATGGTGGACAATAATAGTTCTTCAATTCTGTCAAGTTTTTCCAGTCTTTTTAGTTCGTTACGGATTTCTTGAATCGGATCAATAGGAACTGCGCCAATTGCTTGGTCGGATTTACCCAATCCAGATTCAAAAATACCCATAGCATTGTTGTCGTTTTTGATGGAGAGTGACCAATACCCATGTTTGTCAGAGTAAAACACTTGGATACACAATCACAACTAATGTGTACCTAATGAAAGGTAGCAAGTATGTTGTATGTAAAAAAAATTATGGATGTACGGTCTAAGACTATGCTTGTCTTCCTGCTGCAGCAAAACACAACCACTCGTCTTGAAGGACAGAATGATGAAGTGAATGAACACCTCCACTTACAAAGTTGACTAGCTCAAATTTCCCAGTTCACCCAGTAAGCGCCTGCACAGAGATGCTCCAGCTGAGCTTTGGTCGGTTCTGGATACGGACCCCTAACCTGCGAGAGATAGGATCCTCCGGAAAATTGATGTAAGAAGACAATTGAGATGCTCGGCAAGCAGAAGCCCCCTTTGCTGACCGAGTTCTTTCACGTTATAAGAATGATCGGCAATTGAAGCACGAAACATGATAGTTTCCACAGCTCAATTGTGTTCGAACATTTTTCCCAAGGCCTATCTTCCACGTTTAGTCCGTTATCCAGAACGCGACAACGTAGCTGCACATCTCTGGTCAATCGTTGCGGGAACCTAGTTCTGGTAGTCAATTTGTAAGGAGGTGTTCATTCACTCATTCATTCTGTCCTTCCTTCAAGACACCAGAGTGGTTGTGTTTTGCTGCAGCAGGAAGACAAGCATAGTCTTAGACCGTACATCCATAATTTTTTTACATACAACATACTTGCTACCTTTCATTAGGTACACATTAGTTGTGATTGTGTATCCAAGTGTTTTACTCTGACAAACATGGGTATTGGTCACTCTCCATCAAAAAACGACAACAATGCTATGGGTATTTTTGAATCTGGATTGGGTAAATCTGACCAAAGCAATTGGCGCAGTTCCTATTGATCCGATTCAAGAAATCCGTAACGAACTAAAAAGACTGGAAAAACTTGACAGAATTGAAGAACTATTATTGGTCCACCATTGAAAGAAAACAGTAGACTTGACCAACTAGAACTGAAAACCATCAACTTAAGAAACGAGTACACCATCTTGAGAAAAAGGATATTGAGCATGAACAAAACCACGAGTTTGTGTGCAAAGAAATCCGAGAAAAGAACTTAATCATTAATGGTATGGAGGAGTTTGAACATGAATCTGAAAAATCCCTTTATGATAAAGTATGCAAACTGATCAACGAAATTACTCGAGGAAGTGGTATTTCAACCTGATATCACCCACAGAATCGGCAAATTTAGTCACACGAAACCTAGACCCATTCGTGTAAAATTTGTCGAATGCGTGAACGTGAAGAAGTGTTTAAATGTAGAACTGAATTGGTTAAACTTTTTCTTAAACCTGACCTACCGTATAGAACAACGAATTGGAATCCTGATTTTGGCAACGTGCCGTGAGAAAGCAAGTGAAACTGCATAACCAAGGAACCAAATCCAGTATTGACTTTAAGAAAAAACGCTGACAAACGTCTGAGGATCAAGGTATGCCGTAATCAGTGGAATAAATCTCGGGCCTCTTTACCTTTAACATTACAACCCAGTAATCAAGAAAAAATGCATGCAATCAAATAAACGGAGATGGTCTCCCCCAGAACACCAAGCCCGGTGAGCAGCACAAGTGGAACATAGCAAAAAAAGCCAAGCAAGATGCAAATACTTGGGAATTTTTTTAGTTCAACCCGTACCCTCATACAGAAGTAATCAACTTCCAATCACAGCAAACAATCCGGAAGCCAGCCGCGTTACCGCAAGTCCAAGTTCGTCATGCGGAACCAGATAAAAAGCCGAAGCAACGAAAAAACTAATTAAAGGTTTGAAAATAGGCACGTTAATTCACAATCCATCAAAACAAAAATTCATACTCTACAAGATTGCTTGATAAGGAAAATTTCATGTTCTTTGCTTAACTGAATCTTTCTTAAAACCTGAACATGAGATATCTCAGTTTTAGAGGGTTATTTCTACAAAGAGACCTTCTTCATTCAAAACAAGCGAGCAATGTCATTTTAGTGCAAATCATTTGAAATGCAGCTGGGAAATAAAAATCCCACATTAGCACGCAAAACACAAATTTTTATTATCAAAATTCAATTTAAATTTATAAAGCATGAGCATTGCATGTGTGTATCGGCATCCGAACTACAACAAAGAAATTTTACCAAAAGTTACAGACATGCTTACTGACATTTCTCAAAATTATTACACATGATTAATACGAAATTCATGGTTCTTGGAGACTTTAATCTCAAAGACAATTTAGTAAATGCCCCTTCTGTAAATTTTTGTGACACTGTGCATGTAAAACAGATTTGTAAAAAATCCCACCCGTAAGGGCGAAGCTACTTCAACTTAAAATTTTGTAAAAGAGAGGCACCTCCTGTTATCAAGATCTAAAAATGTACGATGCGTCCTGCCAGACCATCTTTAACAGAATGTATATACAAATACAAACAGTGAACCATTGTCAAAAGAGCTACATTTTAGGGTTCATTATTCCTCAACAGCAAACACAGATAAATTATCCAATATCTTGACAATGCCTTCACATGAAAGCATATTTATAGATTTGACTCTCTACTTGAAAAATTCCTTCTTTCAGTCAACCCTTGTAGTTATCCCTTACGGTCAAAAAATCAAAGAATCAAAAAATGAAAAAATTCATATCTTCCTCCACGAAAAGGAGACTTGAGAAAAAGAAATAAGTTATTACACATTAGCAAAGCGCCAACCATCTATCTCATTAAGAAAGAACTTCAGGTACTACAAAAGCGAATACATCATGATATTCTCAAAGATACTAGTACGGAACTAAACAAAATATTTCTAACAAGGGTCTTTGGAATGGTTTGTTAACAGAGCTCTCAATACAACAACCAGAATCGCTACCGCTACAAGATATGAAGTCCTGACAAATTAACAATTTCTATGCTATGAGCATTTCTACTCATAGAAAAACTTGACGTTTGATTATTACATGATTTCAGCCAAGAGAGAGAGCAGTATCAACAAGCGCTATCTTGAATTACAATTCATAGAAAATATTCAAAAAGTTTACGACTTATATGTCAGTTCTACTTATTAGAGAAGATCTAAACCACAAGCTTGGAGATAATTCAAATGAACAACTCACAGCTGTGCTCCCTTTGATTGGTCGCCCCGGTCTTGGTGAGACTCCAGAGTAACTATATGATAGCTAATAATCGCCATGTCACATATGCTATACAGTCAAACGGTAGTGAGATTAGAACGGCTTTACTAACAATGCTCTTATTTAACACACTTTAACACACAAAGGAGAGTATTATGGGTCACTTGCCAGAGATGATTAGGTAAAGAAATAGCTAAGCATACCTGGTTTCACCAGTTTCAGATTAAAACAATAATGGCCATAACTACTATTTCGTCGTAAAGAAACGATAAAACAGATCTAAGTATTGGCAAAAGTGTATTTTAATCAACACTGACTAACAGATAGAATCAATTACACTGCTCATTTTTAAACAATTAAACCACTATTTGTTATTAATACGAAAAATGAGCATTCTTACAGTAAGCATCCAATTTGGAAACATATACTGAGCTTGTAAAGCATCTATTTCAACAATCACAGCCATGCGGTTTAAACTAGCAGCTAGTATCTGCGATTTATAATTTTTTATACTTACAGATCTCGTGCAAAACACCAAATAATGTGCTGTAATGGCACTTTGCGATCGCGAAAGCATTTGCACAAAGAGATATGAAATACGGAAATTTATTATTCCTTGATTATAATAAGTTACCGTTGGTTATATGGAATTGAGAGTAATTTTAACTAAGTTACTACTCATTCCACATGCTCCGGTGCCGATCATTTTCGTTCGAACGTATGTAGAGGTTTACATGAATTAATAATCTGCAAACAAAAAAGGCCACCAAGTATAAACGGGCAAATTCAGATGATAACATAACCAAAAGGTTGACCTTGTGTCTTAACACAATAACATCTTAGGAGCCTCGTACTTTCTATACTAAGTGGCAAAACTCTAAAGGCTAAATAAGTAGACCTCAATTTTAGTTATAATAAAAACTCAAAAGCACCTTTTTATTCGCAGATGACCACGAATCTTGCTCAATGCCTGTTAATTACTACATAGTTCATTTGTGAAAAAATTAAACAGCAGATCAGAACCATGTGAAGAGTGCAGAACATATAGATGTCGCTACTTTTTGTAACAACGACTGTTTTGGCTATTGTATAAAAATGATATACGAAGAGATATAGGATGCGTTCTTATAACCCGATTTCGAAAAGACAACTACGGTTGTATAGATGATAGCCGATCAAGAGGCAACAAGAGAGCGTTTAGTACTCGTCCGCAATACAAAATTATTATCCCACTAAATATCTTATAATCTAACAAGTGTAAGAATAACAAGAGTGAGTACAGAGATTTATATGGCTTAAAACGTGTCTCACTACAAGACTATTTCCAATAATTACTTAATCTCCTCTTTAAGGCGGAACCACATGAATCCGTTAAGTCACATCACTATTCAAATAATTACACTTAAGAACATAAATCTTTGCAGTAACTCAATGATGGGTGTAGTTCACAAACTCTCATTTAAGATTATGACACTTTGTTGTACTAAGTGCTTGGCTATCAATTGGAGGCAAACAAAAAGAAGTCATTAGATAAATAATGCGTATGCTTATATATCCGACGGCCACAAATGCACTTAGACCAATGCCCACTAACAGCTTGTTTAGTTTGATACATAAACTTAAGAGGAAAAGCATGATCTTGTGATACTATAACTGATGATAAATGGATCAGATTGAGAATGACAGTCTTGCATAAACGAATTTGGCTGGTTACATCAGGATGAAAAAAAGTTACTGAAGACAAGAGCATAAACGCAGAAGGCACTTACTGTGCTCATCGAGAAGCTGGAAATGGTTGTTACCTAAATATAAATACTTCGCGCTCAAATATTGGCATGCCTTGTTGAAAAATGGCTTAATATAAACAAATGTCAGTTCACAATGAATTATGGATATTTCTAAACTTCTTGGAGGGATCATTACAATGGCAACATAGATTCGCTGTATAAACAAACACAAAAAAAGATGATCGGTGAACCGTACTAATATAAGAATGAACTAAACGGTTGCTAATTGAGTAAATGCTGTGTGAAACTTTCATGTGATGGGTGAGGGGTGTGTCCGAATGCTCCCTCAGCCTTATATATATTAGTCACAATATGATACGTGCTAAGTGACAGTTCGAATGGTGATGTGTGTGGGTACTGTGTACCCACACAGAACTAATATACTACGAGAAACAAATAAATATCAGAGTACTATACTAAGTGTTCAAAAAAGCTATTGTCTCTCACACATTAATCAACTGGAGCACTACACTTTCCTGAGCCATGAACCGTAATACTACAGACTTCTATCTTTTGGCTCTTTGTATGTCGCCTATACATCAGCCGTGACTCCTAGCTCACAATATATTGACACAACGTTCGTTGTATATGTAGGTCACTTATTAATCTTAATCACAATACAATCAATTCGAATCTAAACCACTCTGAGAGTACTAGGTTAAATGCTATATATATGTGCAATATTCTTTTTTGTAAATACTTCTATGTTGTAATAATGTAATTTCTGGCTGTTTCTAAAGTGCTCATACATTATCACTCATTTAGTTGTTGCATATAAAATAGCTGGACAATAAGGAAATCATATTCACTTTTTAAAGATTCCAATATACACTACAAGCCTCTGTTAAATATGCTTATCTTTTGTTATTTCTTAGTTATTCCATATTCGATACCACGGCGGCTACAGAAAGGCCTCTTTCTTCTTTTGTCTGACGTTATGACTATCTTAATTGTATATCAACTAGCATAATGCATTGAACATTCGCTTCGGTGGGATGAGGGAGTAAAGTCATAATAGACACGTACAGAATACCATTACCTTATGTTTCGCATACGCAGAGACTGCTAAGTGTAAATAAAATCAGTTTTTGGTTAAGAAAGAGACAAAATGGGGATAGGGACGCAGAGGAAGAAACCGACGCGAGGAAGCGTGAGTACTGGACGCGCACACGCACAAGGAGATAGCGATAGCAAACGGAGGATAAGAGGGCTTGATTAGTAAGTCCCTCCACTATCTCGAGAATCGCCTACTGCCATTTAGTTTCGAGCCCAAGGACTGGCAACATGGAACGAAGCGATATTTACACAGTACCATCATTGGAGGACTTAGCTCATTGTTCATAACTCTTCCGACAAAGAACAGGTATTACGAGAGAGAAAATATCAAGTTCACTTTTCCTTCGTGTGTGACCCACATGGGAAGAGGAGCGAGAGAGAAGCAGAATGTATAACATAAGGCATAGGTCCATCTATTCAGCAGCGCTCTGGCTGGTAAGAGGGACATAGAGAAAAAAGGATTAGCCAAGAAGCAAATATTATATGTCTCTGGACGCGTTGTAACCATCGTCGGTTCCAGTAAATGTCATTATGAGGTCGAGCTGTGTGTTGCGCTTTTTCCCAAACCTCATAAAGGTACGCGGGAACAAACGAATGAATTGTAATGAGACTTATTCAACAATACAACATGCAAGAAGTACTCGAATAAAACGCCAGAAACATACCGGGAGGAGCAGAGTATTAGGGATCGAAGACTGTAACTTATGAGTGTGTAGAGTGATTGAGAATAGATTAATACCGAAAACCACCACATGCTAAACGGCCAATTTGACCTTCCCAAAAGCGTCCGAGGAGCAAACTCAGCACGCCAGTACAAAGTGTAAAATGTGAGCAGTCAGAACGAAGGTGGAATTGTCCCATCACATGATGGATCTCGCCAGCTAAGCTCCAGCAGCATCCACAAACTACAAAGCCTTCATCAGAGCAGAGACACGGTAGCAATCCTATGACGGGAGGAGAACGTTTTCCCAAACGAAAGGAAGCAGAAGGACGAGGAACAGTTAATGCACCAAGCAACAAAGAACAGAACTGATGTATTGCCGCAGCAATCGAAGAGGATGCAGGTCGGAGACAGGTTGGCAAGTAGGAACCAAATCTCGGGATAAGGAAGTGTGTGCAGCAATAGACAGCGATGATGGGGATTTAGTTATTTCAAAAGCATGCGAAGAATCGTGTTTTGGGAAAATTTATTCGCCTTTATAAGCATTCTGGCAGGTCAGAAGGGCCAACCTGAACGAATTCGAGTCCGAAATCCCGAGAGACAAAAACATCACACGCCACGTGACAGCATCTTCACTATTTAGTAGTTATAAATTTCAGACGTAGGCAATACAAAGGAAGATGGATCAGAGACACAGCCACAACCGATGGACAGCACAAACGTTCACAAATAATTCTGAGACAAAACCAAATGTACATATTTCACTTCAAAGCGGATACGGGTGCTAGACGTTACCCACCTATTCCATTAGACCGCTTTGTATACACCACAAGGTTATCTTTTAATCTCAAGAAGGGAATCGACACTCTCTGCCGCTCTCTCTGTAGCAGCTGTGGCCATCCAACGAAAATCTGTTTACCGAGTTAGGTAAACTTTGAAGCCAAGAATCTCCAAATTAAAATGGTTTAAAAGCAATTTACTGAAAGAATTTTTTTGTCAACATGGCCTATAGCCTTCCAACTTTTGGGCCACTGTGGAGTATACTAAGATGCAGCTTCCGTGCTGTTTTAGGATTTTATTCAACTAAGTGCAACAGCTCTTCAGAAGTCGAGGCGAACTCCCAATCTACTGCACTATCCTATAATAGTTCATAACGTATACAACGAGCTAATGTAGAAGTAGATTATTCCAAAAGTCCATCATAAAAGACTATGGGACGGAATTACTGGGTTAATGAAGTAGCAGACTTAGGCACGTACCAGGTGTCATTCGATGACAAAGCTTGAGTCCGGCACGGGCCGAATGCCTGATAATAACAGCTATAATCAAGTCAAGCCATCACGACGCGTCACGACTTCCCCTCTCAATGGCTCTTATACTACTAAGAAGCAACGCTTGACAGCGACATGTGGATGGTACAGATGAGAATAGTGGCAACCGCTGACTTTCTTCTCATCTCCTTGCTATGAAGACGAAGGTACATACTGTGGATTATAGGGATTGTTGGCCGAGAATATATTATATATGAGCAAGCAAAATCCAGACGAATAACTTCGGATATGCGGTGACCTGTCAACGACTCAATCAAACGGTTTTTGAAAAAACTGGAAAGGAACGAATAATAAATAAAGAAGAGGAGAGAGGCGGGATAATTTTCTTTAGAAAATTCCTATAGGCGGTGCGCGGGTTTCGAGAACTGGGGAATTATATTAAGCCACCAACTGGTAGGCGTAATCCAGAATCAGTCTACTCAAGCTGGATCCGAATAAACGCGGATTTTCACTTGGCAAACTACCACTGTCGGAGGAATGCTCGCTTCAGTTCCGGGACTACCGTCTTTATCACTCCATTTGGGACGATACTACTTCAACAGGTTAACGCGGTACTTGGAGTGTTCAATTAGTAATACAGTCGGCAACACTAGAGCCATTTTTCAATAGCCGAATGAAGCCCGCCTCTCTTTTGTATTGAAGAATACAGGGAAAGAGCAGTAGGTAGTCATGTCATACTATGGAGTATCGACATTCTTTATCTCGGGCTTTATCTTTGCAAGTGGGAATCTTAAAGATTGAACATGCACAACATCATATGATTGCGACCAGGTGGTATATGGAATCTGGAATGGAACAATGCATGATCTTCGTGGGAAGGACTAAGGAATATTGACATTTCTTTAGGGAGGCACTAAGGGGAGGTTGCACTATTTTGGAGTTACCAATGTTTTAACATTAATGTATCGTGTTACTCGGATTCTTAGGAACAAAAATAAGACGTGCAAATTGGAGATAACAGATTTCGCGCTCGATCTGATTGGAATTATGGAAAAATCAACCAGATCATCGAGTGGCAAATGGAGAAGACGCCAAAGAAGCGTGGTACAAAAGACAACCAGAGACTACTTACTGGGACTGGTGAAAACTAGATTTTATGGCATCAGACATCTTGTTTCAGTCCTCTTTTATTGGGGGATTAAGCCCTGGGCAGATAACATTTTCAAGCCACCCGCCATAAAAATTAATCTCGCGTATCAGTGAGAAACAGACTTATCTGGACATGCACCCCAAGAACAAGCATTTATGAAGATAAAGGAGTGTTAGCTAGCGAATCAAAGTTCTGGCGATGTTAGACGTCCAAGCAAGAAACTAGTGGGTGTCAAATTTCTGAAATATCAGGCATCTCGTTTATTGTGGGTACGTATGTGTGCTAAACAGTCCGGTAATAAAAGCAGAAATAAATTTTCCAGTGATTAAAACCGACGTAGGCTATTACAATCACCTAGCTCAGATGACATATTCTTGAGAGCCTCAAGAACGCTGACTAAAAACCGACAAGGACTACATTGCCCAAGATCGCAGAAAGGAGGCTCTGCTCGCTGGCATAAAAGCATCTAGAGGCCCTTGAGATGATTCGGTCTTCGAGACTTTATTATGGATTTGTGGGGAATTGAGACATAATCATAAGAAATCGGCAATTTTGCTAGCTTCCAATGGTATAGCCACCTCATCAACAGTTCGCCCTCTCAACCGATCTAACACAGTCAGCCTGGCTTCACAGTAAATACTCGCAATCAGCAAACGCACTTGAACTTTCGAGATGGTACCGCACACCATCTATGACCACCACCACGCTAGCCACAATCGGAACTACATCACGGTGCTACACCTCTTAAGTTGTCTCCGAACTAAGACTTCAAATCCACGCACCCAGTTATGACTACTGATAATTGTTAGGATAAATGCAGTCTCCATTAGACGATGATTTATACCTCGAATGTCCACGTTAGGAAATGATAGTTATGTCTATCACCTCATTTTCATCAATCGGTATTAAGACGCGGCGAAGCATGGCGGATGCCTATGGCACACTGAACAACAGCAGGATATGTCGTTCATATTATGAGTAAAGTAGCAAACATCGATTGGGTTCTGCTCGTGGACCAAGGGATTGGCCAAGACGACATAAAGAAATAACCGAAGCGATTTGCTAAATACTACGAAAGCGCGTGAGGGCATGAAACATCTCGCGGGCGGATGGAGGTGAATTCGAGAATTTAGCTAATAGTTCGAATGGAAGCGGATGTCATAATCTCCCACATCTTTTACCAAGCAGAGGAGAAGTCTCTTTTTCTTTCAGCGACATCATGTCAGCAGAGTCACTCAAGGAAGGAGAGGAGGGAGATGTGACCTAGAGCGAGGGACAAAAGGATAGTCTAGAAGTGCGCACGCAGAGATGTAAAATAATCGGATTTGATGATTTCATAGTGTCGGATATATGAGAGACACAAATGACGAAAAGTTACAGGTGGTTAGTCAATGAAGCACACCAAACCATCACCCCTGCTTCCAAACAGGACTTCGCGGACACGATCCCATGGCAAAACCACTAGAAGGGGGATTCTTTTTTACATACGACGTGACATTTGGTACGCTTGGTATTTGTGGTTGACTCTTTCTTTCGATTCCCTAGAAGTCAAGCACTCGGCCTTTACGCCATCAATTGTCCAACGGCGCAGGTTGTCGATCACTGTAAAAGCCATCTTCACGCGAAGAGCAACTGCGAGTGTCAGAAGACTTTGTCTATCAGTAGACTATAGGACCTCAAGTTCAGCCTCCTTACATCGGTCGTCTTTCGAACTTACAGGAGATTAACATGCGGACACGAGTACACGGATTCAAAACGCAGCATCTAAGACAAGTCCAGAAATACCAAGGGATTAAATCCTAACACAAGCATAAAAACGGTTTTTATGAGCGAAGCGTCCACGGATAGATAAAGATAATGAATAAGGCTTTTCATTAAGAGTTGCAACAAATATCACACGGAAAAGTATACTACCAGGTTCGTTGTGTGTACAGGCCCCCTTATGGATTCGTGAGCGACGCCATTGCAAAGCTGGATTTTCAGCCTGCTGAGGTCTTATGGGAAAAGAATCCCGCACTATCTTCTTCATCGACAGTCCAGAAAAGCTTATGCCAAAGGAAGTGGACGCGGGAGATCTTGGGGCAGAAGAAGGAGAAGATAAACAAAAAAAAAAGACTCAGAAAAGAATATGAATCGACGTCACGGAGCAGTGGAGAAAGAGAGCTTTAACACCCGGGGAGAAGTTTGGATCAGGACCTTCGACGAGGGCAAAAGTTAATTGGAAAAGGCAAGCACTCCACGCTCTTCACATATAAAGCAGACCTCTACGGGACATTCCGTCGTTGAATGCTTTAATCCAGTTATACGATGCTCCAACGAGAAACATGGGGACCTTGGATAGAGACTGAAGGAGAAGATTTCCGAATGAACCATTGTAGAAAGAGAACATATGCACAAAGTTACCGGAGAGGTGCTAGGTCCTAAACACAGACAGCATCAGCTTCAGTGGTAACCAGGAACCTCATCGAGAAATACACAGTAGACGAGACGGAGACTGACATGGAGAACCACAAGTACAAGGCTATAAGACAAATGAGCAGATGCATAAAGTTCAGAGTCATATAAATTATAATTTACATTAATGAGAGAGGAGATGATGGAGATAGGGACTAGGTACATTAGAGTTTTCCTGGAGAAATTCTATGTAGTGTGTAAAGACAAAGTCATGTGGAGGGTATTTATTCGAACATCTATTTCCATTCAAAACTTTCGAGGAATTCCTCTTATCTGGAACTATTTTTCCTTGCGTTGATCTCTTATATTCTCTATTCTTGTTATCACACATGTTTTATTACTTAAAGACATTATTTTAGAAAAAGATGGAGACTAGGCTTCACTAACAGCTCACCTGCTCTTACTTTAATTGTAATTAAAGATAAGGCTACCTCGGTTGTAGATAAGCATACTACCACGTACAGGACGAGCACTATATAAGTGCAATAAACATAATTTATTTACGGTTCGCCACGATTCTAATAAAAAAGGCAGGGAGAAGACATTAGACCGAAGAAAAAGCACACTTGTGCGTAATAATATAATCTACACAATGATCTTTTCCGTCGGTTACACTATGAATACGTTGAAGAATATTTGTGGCTGCAAAGTAAACCTAAAACTAAGTGTTCAATTGCAGTGTTTCTTTTCCATTCCTGGTCTTCGCAAATCGGTGCTTTTCCTATGCCTGGTCTAAGAAGGCATTCTTCATCCAATTTCCTTCTGCCCTAACACAACGCCTAACGGTATGGTATGAGGATTCCACAATGTGGATACTTGAGAAATCTTGTGACAATTTCATTCTCGTCTTGGAATGGCCACGATGCTCCACGACATCATGGCTAATTAATCGTCAGTATAAAAGTGGCTTATATGTTGTATCGAGCTGTTGTGGGAGCACTCAAGCTCATATGGATGAGGTGGATTCCCGAAGAGAGAGTATTGTGCAAAATATCGTGTGAAAAATTTAGCTGGCAGTTTTCTATATCTCTAAAGTTCATTAGACTCTTAGAATAGAGCACAAAAGTCTTCAGACACACGCCACTGGTATTAGGGTTCACGCTATCTTTCTCAAGTAGTTTTACATTCTTTGTGATTAGGTCTTTACTCACACTCTCCACCATTATCCACATGTCGTAATTGATAACACAGGCTGAGGAAATCACCGCGAGTCTAATATTGGAACTGACTCATGCTTGCTTGCTCAAATAAAAAATATACTTTTTGTTTGGCTGAATAAAGTGAAAGCAATTGTGAACTCTGCTTTGTTGATCCATAATCACGCTTGAAGAATGCGGACAATAATACTGAACCCATTCCGTCTCACATTATAAAGACTGGTTGGAATACAGAGCAAATTGCAAAGAACATATTTATTCCAGAGCGTGCAAGATTTAATCAATCAAGCGATTGCATTAGTATAACCTAGTCTTCGTCGAACATCGATAAATCGAATATTGGGCTTTAGAGTAGTCGCTGTTAAAAAATCTGTCTAGGAGTTTCCCCAGACAGGGTAGCGTTCATGGTGACGGCTTCAAATTCCCAAATTTTACACGACACCCCGGATGATGTAGACTTGCACTAGGCAGTTGGGAATTTGGAAGGGGAGATGCTTGAATTTAAAAATTCTTTGTGGTTTGCTAAGCGCAAATGGGATTCTTGGCACAATATATGTTGTCATCTGCATTAATCATAATATTTTTCTGTAGATTCAGTTGTCTTGCAAAATTTGAATGATTGTATTTCGGACTTGATTTTGGAAAGCATATTATGGAATAACTGAGTTTGAATGTTCTGGGAGGAAAGATAATCTTCTGTTCGTCTTGTCAGGTCGTTCTTCTCTTATTTTATATGATTAAAAGTTATGTAGTAATTCCGCAATCTTTGAACAAGTAAAGCCCTTCGCTCAAGACGTATTGTGTTTTTCGAGAGATTAATATATCTAGCATAGAGTTTTGATAAAGAAGAATAGACAACTGTAACTGGATGAGTAGACAAAATAGAGAATCGCAAAAAATAACACAGATAAGAGTGGGCATTGGGGTTGATGTAGAATATATTGAGTAGTTGGGATAGAAAAAAAAATCCTGTTCGCTGCGCATCTAACGCAGGCCTCGGAAGGTTTCTATAGTCTATCTTAAATGAGTTGAACGAAGGATCTTAGCTGAACGAACACTATATAATTTTATTAATAAAAGCAAACTCAAAATTGAGCAGCGTTCGAGAGTGCAAGACAATTTGGAGAGACCGTCAACGTACCGGATCCTGGATTAGATCATATCCATCATTCTGCATTTAACACATATTGGTATTTATTATCTAAGGTGGACATGAAAAAAGCATGGCTACTGATTGTCATGGTATTGCAGTTGGATTTGTCGACAGAAATCAGTGAGCAAAGTGTTTCGTCTATAATGATAGTTGCTGTTGTCTTTTACGACGTAACAGTGCCAAAGAGTTCAAAGGAAAAGGTTGTAAAAACACAAAAGTTATTCAACGGAACATATTATTCCCCTATATAAAGAACTGCCCGATATATACGCCTCCGTAATGATCTGTAAGACAGGGTAACTAGCGAAGATCGAAAATCGGTATGCGAACGGTATTGGCGGAGATTATAATAATCCTATCAACCTTGTTAACTTATTAAGTTTCAATAACATATGGTTGAATGAAGAAAAGCATACTCCTCTTGTTCTACAGGAAAAATCCTAGCATTTTTCCAAGTATCCCGTCACCTTCAATATATAACTAGTCCAGAACAACTCTTCAGGTGCTTAACTTGATAAGATAAAAAGAATAGTAAATTATGCCCTTATATGAACACAAGAGGAAGGAGAGCTCGGTATTGTAGATATTGTTGCTTAAAGAGACAATAAATCTTGATAAATATTATAATATCATGGAGATCCAATCTGTATAATATTCAGGACACACACTCACATTCACACAATTCAACATAAATAATTTAGCTCTGGACTATTAGACACACAATAGCCTAAAACATTAAGATCAGCACCAAAAATGGTACCCAGGCGGATTTCTTAACAAGTTAAAAGGAGGGGAGTGAGAACAAGAAGAGAATCGAGTATGGGAATATTTATGGTAGATCGGATTCTATATTATAACATATTTTTGGTATATGGTATTTTTGCAGATGAACGCCCAATATTATTTTTGATTGCGTTAGTGAAATAGACTACAGTCACATCTATCACAAAACCTATGCATATGTGAAATAAAATGAATCTAATAAATGCTCATTTGTCTGTTTGGTTACTAGCATCAGAGCATGTCTTTTCCGCATTTTGTTTGATAAAAATTCTCATATCATCCTTTCCGGTTTTATTCAGTCTATGTCCGATCAAAGCTGGAAGCTGTCTTAGATAGAGCCTGGGGGTGAAACCTTCTGTGCAAAACTTTTTTCATTCAAAATACGATATCACCGGTATAATGATGTTCTTGGTTCATCACACAATTCAAATACTTTAGTATATTTAAACGCTAATAATAAGTGGTAGCTGGCAGATTGATAAATAAAACTCTCCTAGTATCATCTCACAAATTTTTCAAATTGCACACTTTACAATATCTAGACTATCAGGTATCGACTCCTAATAAGGCTTTAGGTTTTCGTTAATATACATAAAATTGTTGGTTTTATTTATATTAACTTTAACTCGCTTTGCCTCTTATGGCTACCAAGCTAATACCGTAAGCATACAAAAGGGATCATTAATGGGTAAGTGATAAAGATGTATTGGACATGGAGGATTTATTATCATGCACGGATGAAGATAACCAGACAGGAAGGAAATGGGAGTGTAAAAGATCGCATGTATTAGTGGGATGCTCCATCATATATGCGATATAATCTGTTTTCAGAGACAAAAACAAAAATTATAAGCAAAGTTTGCTTTTTATTACATATTAATCATGAACCTTTAATGGTGTCTGGTAGAGACTGTACTTAGCTGACAACATTTTTAGAGTAATTTGAACGAAATGTGGACTATCTGATAGAGCATCCGATAATCGCACATCAACTAACACTTCGGCGGATTATTGTTTCTCAGCCACCAGCTGTAAGTTAGAACTGTCGACACCAACACACTCGTAGAAACAAGCGTCATTGTCCGTTACAAAAGTTACCGATACCCAGGAGAGAACATAATCGTAAATTTATGTGCCGTACGGCATGCCCTTAATTGTGTATTTTGCAGTCTCTATTTTTCTCTCAATCCCATCTACAGTTGTCATACTTCTTCTTTATCCAAACTCTATCAAATACATTATCTCTGAAAAACACAATACGTCTTGAGAAGGGCTTTACTTGTTCAAAGACTGCGGAATCTACATAACTTTTAATCATATAATATTAAAGGAAACCCTACAAACGACGGATTTTTACCCTTGAACCATTCAAACAGATTCCCATAATTCTTTCCTTCAGCGATACAAAAAATCAACAATCACGAAAAAATTTGCCTACGCAGATGACAACAATATATTGTGACAATGATCCCATGCGCTTAGCATCCACACGAATTTTTAAATTCAAAGCACCTCCCCTTCCAAATCCAACTGCCTAGTTCAAGTCTACATTAATCCTGTGTCGTGTAAAATTTGGGAATTTGGAAGCTCAAACTACTTTCTGGAAACTCCAGAAAATATTTTAACAGCGACTACCTGAGCCCAATATTCGATTATCGATCACAAGACAGGAACTATGCATCATTGATTGACTATAATCTGGCACGCTCTGGATTTTTCTTTGTGCAAGTTGCTTGGCAACAGCTTTAGTTTTGTCGATGGAGTAATATGCCCATTTTCAAGGTTGACTATGGATGGCAACAAGCAGAGTTTCAATTTGCTTTCAACTTTATTCAGCCACAAAATTATATTTTTATTTGAGCAAGCAGATGAGTCAGTTCCCAATATTAGGACTCGGCGGATTCCTCACCTGTTACAATTATGACGAATGGTGGAAGCGAACCTACAAAGAATGTAAACTACCAGCAACGGTAATCCTGCGGCTGAACACTTTGTTTGGTGTTCAACTAGAGATAGAAACCGAAATTCCAAAGATTTTGCCCATTCCGAAACCATCCGAGCTTGAAACCACAAAGCCACTTTGAACTGGAGGGATTTAGAGATGCGGAGATGGAAAGCGGAAGAATGTAGAGGATTCAATATCCACATTGGATCCCCTTCCGTTAAGCGGATGGGAAAAATTGAAAATTCTACATGCAAGATTTGAGAAGACCAGGAATGGAAGAAGAAAACACTGCAATGGAACACTTAATTTTAGGTTTACTTTCCCCAAATTCAACCGTATTCGGAAGCGAAAAGTATAGTCTGTACTATGTCGCAGCAATTTTGCCTTTTTTTAGCGTGGCGAAATCCGTAAATATGTACACAGAATCTGTTGTATTCGTGCTAGTATGCTTATCTACAAAAAGGTAGCTTATCTTTAATTACAATTAAAGTAAGAGCAGGTGAGCGTGGTATAGGTTTTCTATAAGTTTTATTAACGGACAAGAATAAGAATGAGGACAACGCAAGATAGGAATAAGACTGAATGAATAGATTGATCTCTCTCCACATGCTTGCTTACAACAACCTAGAATGTTCTACCGGAAACTCTATGACTTAGCCTATCTCCATATCTCCCTCTTTAAGTTAATTAATTAATTTCAATACTACTTCTCGCTAGTATACCGTTGTACTGGATTCAGTGGTCGTCCGTATCTTGATTGTGTTTGGTTACTGAAGACCGCTGTTGTTGAGCTGCCTCTGGAACTGGAGTCTCGTCTCCTGGTTCATCGGTCTTCTCCTTCGTGTCTTCAGGGTCCCACTGTCGTTGAGCACTCGTAAGGTGATAAGCGTTACGACGGAATGTCCCCGTAGAGGTCTCTATTATGTAAGAGCGTGGAGTGCTTGCTTTTCCAATAACTTTTCCCCATCGTCGAAGGTCCTTAATCCAAACTTTCTCCCCTGGTGAAAGCTCCTCTTTCTCCAGGCTCCGTGACGTCGATCATAGTTCTTCTTTGAGTTTCTTTGTTTATCTTCTCCTTCTTCTGCAAGATCTCCAGGTCCACTTCTTTGGCATAAGCTTTTCTGTGTCGATGGAAGAGTAGTGCGGATTCTTCTTCCCATAAGAAGCTCAGCAGGTGAAAATCCGTTTGCTAATGGCGTCGCACGATATTCCATAAGGCCAAAACCGGATCTTTGTTCTTTTTCATTTGAGCTTTTATTATCTTTACGGCCGCTTCCGCCATACCGTTGGCTTGAGGATACCTTGGACTGGATGTCTGGTGTTTGAATCCGTACTGTTCCGCAAATCTCTGGAATTCAGACGACGTGTAAGGACTGAACTGAGGTCCGTTATCACTGATAACGATCTCTGGGCACTCCATGTCTCGCGAAGATGGCTTTACAGTGATCGACAACTGCTGCCGTTGACAATTGGCGAAGGAAAGCTACTTCTGGGTATCGGAGAAGTAGTCAACGCATACCAGGTACCAATGTCCGTCGTTGTAGAATAGATCCATTCCTACTTCCGGAAGTCTTGTTGGAAGCAGGGGTTGATGCTTGTGGGGAAGGTGCTCAATACACGTCTCGCATTGCCTTATCATCCGCTATGTCTTCAGATATTCCTGGCCACCAGACATGTTCCCTCGCCTGGCGATTTTGTTATTCCTTGATGACCTTCATGCAAGCGCTGAAGTACGTCCTTCCGTAAATTGGGGGAATTATGACACGGCTTCCACGCATTAGGATTCCGTTCTCCACCGCGATTTCAGCTCTCACTTCGTAGTATTTACGCAAATCGCTTGTTATTTTCTTTGTCGCTGGCCATCCCTGAACAGAAAATGATGCTACTTTGCTCAAAACTTCGTTCCTCTGTTGTTCAGTTGCAATCGCCAGGCGCTCATCTGTTGTTGAGAAATGGGATACAACTTCATTTACGTGACATTCGATTTCGTCTTGGAGCTGCTTATCCTCCAATGTATGGTGCTGGATTGGTTGTCGAGACAATGTATCAGCCGTGATGAGTTCCTTTCCAGGTGTGTGAAAGATTTCAAATGAGTAGTGCATCATGCGCATTCTGAACCGCTGGAGCCGTGGTGTTAGATCGTTGAGGTCCTTTGTGGTGAAAATTGGCACAGAGGTTTATGGTCTGTCTCAATTCGCACGAACTTTCCATAAATAAAGTCTCGAAACCGCTCACATGCCCATGTAATCCCCGCTTCCTTCTCGATTTGGGCATATCCTTGTTCGGTTTTAGTCAGCGTTCTTGAGGCAAATGCAACTGGTCTCCAGTTGTTATCGAATGTTTCTGCTTAAGGACTGCCCAAGGCCATACGAAGATGCATCTGATGACACCACAGTTCCTTGCTGACATCGTAACATGCCAGAACTTGTTCTAGCTAACACCTCCTTTATCTTCATAAATGCTTGTTCTTGAGGTGCATTCCAGATGAAGTCTGCTTTCTCACTACGGAGTTCATTTAGGGGTTGGCTGATGTCTGCCAGATGAGGGACGAATCTTCCTAAATAGTTCACCATCCCAGGAATCTTCTGACTTCTGTGACATTCTTTGGCGGATCCATTTCCACGATAGCTTTGATTTTATTATCATCAGCGCTGATTCCATTTCCGTCTATTTTATGTCCTAAGAACCGAACAGAGGTAACTCCAAAAATGCACTTGTCCTTATTAAGTGTGATACCTGATTCTTCCAATCGCTGGAGAACCTGGCGCAAGATGTTGTCATGTTCTTCTTGGTTACTTGCAAATACCAATATGTCGTCCATATGACAGATTACGCCATCGATTCCAACAAGGACCTGCGTCATTCGCTTTTGGAAGTGCTCTGGTGCCGATGATATTCCAAACGGTAACCTCTTGAAGTAGTATCGCCCAAATGGAGTAATAAACGTAGTTAGCTTGCGACATTCTTCCGACAGTGGTATTTGCCAAAATCCGCTGTTGGCATCCAGCTTGGAGAATATTTTGGCGTTGCTCAGCTGGGCTAACTCATGCTCGACCACAGGCATAGGATGTAGTTCCCGTTCAACGTTTTGATTGAGTCGTGACAGGTCCACATATCCGAATTGTTCCATCTGGTTTGGCTGCCATAACCATCGGTGCACACCATTCCGTTGGCTCTTCTACAGGGGAAATCACGTCCTTTTCTACCATCTCCTGAAGCTGCTTCTTGAGTTGAGCCATGAGAGGAAGTGGGACGCGTCTGGGTACTTGAATCGCGTATGGCACGGCGTCCTGCTTTATTTGAATGTGGTACGGCTGCTCCATAGTTCCTAACCTCGAAGAGCTTTGGAAACTCTTTCTTAGCGTTAACGGATGTTGAAGAGTCAGTAGATGTGTCGCCGTGACTTCCTGAAGGCGTTGAACTAGTTGAAGATCCTCACAGGCTGATAAGCCCAACAGTGGCCGTTGTAAGGCCATGTACAACAAAAATTCTTTCAGTAACTTCCTTAAAGTTATATTGAGCTTGGCTTCAAAGGTACCTACAGTGTACAATTTCCGTTGGATGGGCCCACAAGCTGTACAGAAGGCGCAGAGAGTTTGTATCTTTTGAAATACCTTTGGTACACGGCAAATGGAATAACGGTAACGTCAGCACCCGTATCCAGCTTGAAGTGAATTCTTGTTTCCCATACTTTGACGTTTGCTGTCCATCGTTGCTGTCTGCTTTCTTTGTTTCCCTCTCTGATTTCATATAGAAATGCTGTACGTGGTGGAGTTTCTCCCGATTTCGAAGCTCGAATCTCGTTCAGGTTACCCTTTGACCTGCAGAACTTTGCATAATGTCCAACACGTTTGCACTTGAAACATTCAATGTGTTTTGCTGCACACACTTCCTTATCCCGAGATTTGTGTTCCTTACTGCCACAGTTGCTGCATCCCTGTCGTTGCTGGAACAGCTGTGTTGTGGGCTTAACTTCTTCATCCTGTTCTCGTTGGGGAAACGTTCTCCTCCCATCATAGGGATTGTACCGGTGTCTCTGCTTCTGACTGAAGGCTTTGTAGTTTGTGGATGTGACTGGAGGCTTGCTGGCGAGATCCACATGTGATGGTGACAATTCCGACCTCAGTTCTGACTGCTCCCGTTTTACACTTTCGTACTGGCGTGCTACCGCTTTGGGAAGGGTCAAATTGGCGTTAGCATTAGTTTTTCGATAGTTTCTTATCCTTCTCGTAGCTTCGGATGATCCCGTACGACCGAACCAGCTCCTCCGGATGTTTCCGTATTCGCAGTACTCTGACATTGTATGTAATGTCGTAACGAATTCTTCGATTGGTTCCCCCTCCTTTTGGGTTCTGGAACCAAACACTGCTCGCTCATAGATGACGTTTCTGGAACCGACGAAATGGTTATCGAACGCGTCCAAACTTGTCGTAATCCTTTTTCTCGTCCTCCTCAAGGCTGAATGATGACAGGATTTCATCCGCTCTCTCCCCCATGGAGTACACCAGGGCATGAACTTGATATTCGGAACTTTCTTTGCAGAGTTGAGAGAGAAGTCGGTAGTGTGAAAATCGCCGTTTCCATTGTTGCCAGTCTTTGGCTCGAAACTAAATGCAGTAGGCATCTGGAGTTGGAGGGTGGCTTATCGACTCTTTCCTCCATTTCTTGCACTGGCGGAGGAACACGCTTTCGCGTCGGTTTCTTCCTCTGCGTCGTGTCTCCCATTTTTTTCTTAACGAAGAAAACTGATTAATTACACAGCACCGCTGCCACCATGTTGTATTCGGTGCTAGTATGCTTATCTACAACCGAAGGTAGCTTATCTTTAATAACAATTAAAGTAATGGTAGGTGAGCGTGGTATAGGTTTTCTATAAGTTTTATTAACGGACAAGAATTAGAATGAGGACAACGCAAGATAGGAATAAGACTGAATGAATAGATTGATATATCTCCACATGCTTGCTTACAACAACCTAGAATGTTCTACCGGAAACTCTATGACTTAGCCCATCTCCACACATATCACACAAGAGATGGTATAGTCAACTTTCATCTCGAAACGTGAAACGAGTTAAAAGTTTTAGTGTGTTAATTTTTTTTCCTGGAGCAGAAACACGCAATCCTTTTTTAACTCCCATCACGATATATGGATAATTTGGTGTGAGTTTTGTTACACAGCAGTCGTCCTTAGAGTCTAGACTCAAGGTACGAAGCTCTCGACCTCGCCGACTACCTTCCCTTGGCTTGAACCAATGTTATTTACGAAATTCTACTATGGTTCCCTTCGGCCTTTTGTATTTTGCACGAAACACTACAAAAGAAAATTCAAATTTAGTTAAATGAAAATTAACTTAAGGTTGGCTTATGTTTCGAAACGCGATGCGATCTCGATTGTAACACTTACCAAAATCTGCACGACAAAAGTTGTCAACAATGTTTTCACAAGTGTGGGCTCGATTGCAAGAGGGACACTCTAATTCTGGATCTGAAATTCACAACCAAGTATACATTTTAACGCGTAAGAGAATTTGGAATGACGAAGAAAGATAAAGACATGAAAGTAGTAATACCTAGTTTGCAAAATCTTTTTCGAAAAGTTAATCTTGAGGATCCTCACCCTTCAGATAATTTCGGAAAAGGGCTTAAACAAGAATCTGAAGTGTAATACTAAAAGTAATTTGATTAAAAACTTAAATAATCATGATGTAAATGGAGATGTAAACATAACATATCAAAGCAATTGCTGTTTTAGCAATTATGCGAAGATTGAACAATGGAATAAATATTTACTTAAACCCTATTTATTGTAATTTTTCCATTTGCTAAAAAAATTGCACAGTTTTCATCATTATTTGGACTACAAATACATGAATTTCTCCATTCAGTTTCAAGATGCCCTGCTCCTTTTTGGGTGTAATCCACAAACGGCTCTACTTATTCTGACTTTCCCCAGACTCCTGCTCGCTTAAAAAAATTAACTACTCGTTTCGTTCATTGTTGAACTGGACATCAGCATGATAAACTGCATAGTTTACTATGCAGTTTATCATGCTGATTACTTACACTTTCAGTTGTTTTAATACAGGTTTTGATTCAACTTTTAATTGAAATCTGGAATTGCGTCTGCTTCTGGATACTATTGTTCAGTTTGAAAAATAGCTGGCTAAACCATTTGCTAAGAGTATGCTTGCAAAAACTATTTCGAAAGGTTACCCTTGATTGATGATGATAGTTTCATCATGATACACCTGAGTAGAATGGTATGCAGGATGTGATGATAAATGTATATTATTTAAAAGATTAAAAGATGAAATCAGTGGAAACTTTAAAAGAGACTTATGATAATATTTTTTATTCAATTGAATTACTAGTTTTAATTTATATTCACTTTATGACTCACATCAAGCGCATTCTCTATGTCACTATTTTCATTGGCAAACACATGAATACTTTGCAATTTTGGACAGCTGCTCCAAAAGTCTTCCCCTTCCAAAATTTTTGCTATCACTTTCCTGTTCCCCTTTCTCCTACGATAGGAAGTTTGCATGAAGCACATTAAATACAACTTTTGTAACGCTATAAAACAGGGGAGGAAGTATTTCCTCAGAACCTCCAACTCTGTCTTTTCATCCTCACTTGGAAACAAGTAGCTGAAACTCTTTAAGTTTAGAAATGATGGAGTGGCGATTCTTGCGAAATCCACCACTTCACTTTTCACCTCATCCATTCTAAATTTGAGGTTGAGGTGGATCAGAGTACTCGCAAATCTTTCGAGGAAGCGAGTTAAATCCTTAAAACAAGTCTTGCTACCTGGTTCATCCGATAAATGAACTATTGACATTCTCTGGAGACGAGGAAGACCTTCAGAATTACGAAGTGTGGCAGTTCCAACATCGTACATTGTCAACACTTGCAAATTTGGGAAGTTATCAGGAGTGAAACTCAGATTTTCGGCGTCATCAATTTCCAAATGAGTCAGAGTACTCCCAAAACAGGTAGCCAGCCACTTGTTAAATGTTCCACGACGAAACCCCTGATTGGTACTCACAATGATGTTGCTGAAGAGTCGAAGTATCTTTAGGTGGGGAGGAGCCAAGGTCAACTTTTCCTCCCTAAAATGTTTATCCTCCGTCATCAAATTGATGCGAGACAGGGAGAGCGCTTTCAAATTCTTCATTTCACCAAGAAGCACCTTCAAAACATTGGGAGAGGTGAGGGTCACGCCGTCGAGGGTTAAGGAGCTCAGGTGGTGACCAAAATTGGTCATCAGCTTGATAACTGACACTGAACGACGTTTTTTGATTCCCGTGTGACGTTCATCATGATTTAAAGGCGATATTAGAAGACTTCTAGAAGGGAATGGTTTCGGATTCTCCTCCTGAAGGAATTTGTAACGCCGAACCTTCTCCAAAACACGATCATCATCACCTCCAGAAGGGACTATCGATAGCCTTGGAATGAGTCTGAATGTTGAGCTAAAGTTTTTAAAGTTGGATAGAACAGCTTGTTCCATGACAGATTCTGCAACAGATTTCCAGTGACAATTTATGAGGCGACAGGTGAGAATGGAGGTGTCATCTTTGCAACAAACCAACTCTTGAAAAACCAGCTCCAACACCTGAAATATTAATAGACACCAGAGTAATAATGATACTCGCCTAATTTATTTGTAATTTAAAATACGATTATAAATAATTACCTCTGGTAAAAGATTGCTCCAAGTAATGCATTCCTCAACTAATTCCGTACCCGATCTCGGTGAAGAACAAGAAGTAAATGTTGAGGAGGACGGTTTGGCCTCCTCCATAATAATTAATTGTTTCTGTCTTTTACCACGGTTGAGTTGTATTGGAGATTAAAAGTAGGAGAGTTTTGTACAATATAAATGAACTAAACTGATGAAAAATATTGAAACATTTAATCAATTTGTTAAATTTGAGCAAAGTGAGAACAAGTCAGGTTTCATCGCAAAAAAGCAGCTGATGTTGTTTTCCTTTGCTTGCCGTGCTCTCGCTCTCCAGTGACTGTTTCATGCATTAATCATGATCATCATGATTCAATGTTCTTTGTTCACAAAGCTTTCGCATCCACTTTATTGCTGACTTTTAGAAACGAGCACAAGTACAATTATTAAATACATTTCTTTCTCATTTAATTAATATAGAAGAAATTAATAGATAAGTCAATGTCACTTCAACACACACTTCATCCAGATCTGACAGCAGTCGAAACTTGAGCAGCCTTATCTTTGAGTAGTATCCAATCAAACACATAATCATATTGGTAGCCCAGAGCTCGAAAACAGGATGCGGAAGAGTTGCTGCAAATAAGTGTAATCTGGAACTTCTTCAAATCGCAAATTACGACAGTAGCTCAGATACACCGAGAATTCGGCTGGATAACCCTTGCAAAGTTGTTCAGCAGGTGTGCTCATCTTCTGCTCAGTGATCTTCTCATACTTTTGCTTCTTTGTTGCTGCTTTGAGTTGTGACCATGGAAGAATGCCCCTCAGTAAGTACACCAGAACGTAGCCCAAAGACTCCATGTCGTCCCGTCGTCCTAACTCGTTCCCATGATGGGCGTTGAGGGATGCATAATTAGCGGTTCCAATAAAAGGCTTTTCCTCCTTGTACGAAATGTGGTGGAGAGTTCGGGATCCGGTACTTCTTGGAAAGTCCAAAATCAATGATGTACACCTGCAAATTATGAAAACGCTTACTTAAATACTCAATTCAATGCTTGGGCAATGGTTATCTTGTGACAATTACCTTATCACGATGTCGTCCAATTCCCATGAGAAAATTTTCCGGCTTTAGGTCCCGATGAATGACGCTCTTAGTATGCACGTACTCCAGACGGCCAATCATCTGATCAGCAAGCATAAGCACTGTCTTGACGGTGAATTTCCTTGCACAAAAGTTAAACAAGTCTTCAATTGAAGGGCCCAGCATATCCATTACGAGCACGTAGTGGTCCCGTTCCATTCCACACCAGCGTACGCGAGCAATTCCCATCCCACCTTGGAGGATCTTGTACAACTGGCTCTCATTCAGAAGCAGAGGAGAACGGTCTGTGACGGCCTCCAACTTCACAGCAACTTCTTCGCCGTTGGTCACATTGATCCCGAGATATATGTCACCAAAGAGCCTGACCAATTTTTCGAACAAGTCGGTATTTGCCTCCAGCGATGAGTTCAACAGACATCTTGAGCTTTTAACACCAGTACGGACTGAAGGCTAATTCTCTGTCACTGTAAAAATATTAATAAACGTCACAGCAACTTACAATAATGTCAACTGTCTTTACCTGTCATAATGGAATTTTGATAATCAACGCACCCACAGCAGTTGATGAATACTTAATTGATTTCCAGTAATAATCCTTCCTGGTTGTTTTACAATAGAGAAACCAAAAATGCAAATAAAAATGTCACCCTTAATACGACATTGACATAATAGAGTTGATCTCCACAACCCAGTTTTTAACTTCCACACACCGCAATGCACGCACGCCTATCAATAAACACCAGAAAGTAACAAGTGCCGACAACCAAACATCAAATGTTGTTTGTGTGTTATTTACATCAAACAACAAAATTCCCAAGAATTTTAATACAACGTTTTACTCTAACAGTACTTCATCAGTAGCTTAGAAGAGGGGTGAAATGTAGTCGTGTTTCCATCAGATTAATGGGATACAGATGAGTTGCAACATAATTAAGTATGCATTCAATGTGAGGAAATCGGGTCAATTTTTTCAACAATTTCTTTCAGCGTTTGGTATAGAAAAACAAGAGTGTACACTGTACATGATTCAACAGGTTTTTCATATTAAAGATCAGGTGAATGAAATGAGGATGAGTAGATGAGTTGTGTAGAAAAAGGGTTTGGATAAGTTCACACCTGGGCAAGTTGCGATTGCGGTCAATCAATATGAATATGTTTCAAAATGAATTTACACTTAATTTCAAATTTATTTATTAAGACATTTGTAGGGACTAAACAAGTAGCAGTGTTGACAGTGTCCATTTAACTGAAAAGAATATTTACTACAAATAAATGCAATCTTTTATTTTGAAACCTCGAGTTTTAAAAATGTGAAACGGTTTGAACTTACTGAATGGAGAAAAGTTTGTAATGAGAAAATGAGTAAAACTACTGCAGCGTTCAATCAAAAAGTTAAATAAATTTCCTTTCCTTTCCTTGATAACTCAATAACTTGTCTTATACAGTTTTATTTGCTTTTCAGTTGGTCTACAGCTTACCGCGATT